>CABEEJ010002037.1:71454-90614 GCA_901482245.1 Timema douglasi
GGGGGGGGGGAGGGGGGGGGTGGGTTTAGGGTCTAGTAGATCATAAAGATTTAAAAAAAAGTCCATCCACCCCTGCTATAATACACCCTCCTACTGTATCTTACCCCTATAGGATGAAACTAGCCTGTTGAATGGTACAATGACGCCATAGACGCGAATAAACGACGTTTAATTACCGATTTGGATGCGGTCAAATCGAGTGCACTTAACTTTCTTGACAATCTGTAAAATTGTTTGTGTAATGGCTTTTTGGATAGCAAGCACCCTCTTACCATTGTTTCAGATATTCGCTTGCACATCGTTATAACTCCTTATAGTGCCCTTGTTCTATATATTAAATATGATATCATAAATATATTTTAGGCAGAGGCTTGCTTAATGTCTGTGGGTCGAGTTTCTGTATTTGATTGGAGGGAACATGAGGATACAGTAAGAAAAAGTATATATACATTATGGAGATGTATAGATACAGTATGAATGTGTGTGAAATAAAATAATAATCATTATTAGTATGTATAGTAATAATCATTATTACTATGTATAGTAATAATAAGAGTTATTATTTTGCATAGTAATGTTATATAATTAATATAGTTATTACCTACTTTAATGGCTACATAGTCTAAGGTACAACTCTTGCAGTACACCAGAATTCTGATGATGTGAAGATCGGGTATACCGCGGTGGTTTTTCCAAAATAGTTTACCATTCTCTCTCCACGAAAATGTGGGTATGATTTCTATAAATATAATCTACCTCATTCCTGAAACTATTAACATAATTAGTATACCCTATATCATAGAGAGTGGAAATTTGGCATGTATGCTATTTAGCATGCCATCTTAATGAAAATAAACAAAACTTGAAAAATTAAAAATGGCAATAGCAAAACTGTGGAAGAAACACACAAATGGAGTCATGGAGTGCTGAAATTTGGTATAAACGTTATATAGCATCCTATTTTTATTAATAAAAAAATCCTAAACTTGAAAAATCTAAAATGACATATTTAAAATGGTTGATGAAACGTACTAATTGAGTTTTATAAATCTGAAATTTGGTATGGATGTTATAGAGCATGCAATCTTTATGAAAACAAATTTGAAACCTAAAAAATTCAAAAGTCAAATCCAAAACGACGTTAAAATTGAGTCCTAGAGAGCTTAAATTTGGTATGGACGCTGTGGATAATGCTATATTTATAAATAAATAAAAAGAAACGGTAAAAATATAAAGTGGAGAATCCAAAATGATGGATTAAACATACAAATTAGTCCTAGAGAAATAAAATTTTTTATGGACGCTATTTAATATAAGGCCAGGATGGCAATTTAGGCATATTAATAATATATAAGTTATCATTATGTCTTTTGAGTTTTATGTAGATCAGATAATAGCAATATGTTTTAAATATTAAGCCACTTTATTTTACCATCTATACCAAAGTACCTATCAGATTCACACGGGACTTCCTCTGTTGTACTATTTATATTCAAGGGAACAGGGTAAATTATATAAACCTACCATCACGCTAATCTTATCAGTGAGTAAAGCAGCGTAAAAATAAAAGATTGTTAGTGTGGCTAGATTTGCCTCTAAAGTTTGTAACATTTAGAATAGCATATTTTTACTTTTATTATATAAATCTTCATTGTAAGTCTCCTTGGCAATGAAACTAATAATAAATTCCCTTGTCAACGAGGGTTTTGAGATGGAAACAAACATGAAAAATCATTTATTAATAAAAGCATAGTGAAAATAGTATAAAAATTTCATTGTCATATCCAAAGAAACTGTTGTTGTTGGCCAATACAAATTACTTTATTATTATTATTATTATTATTATCATCATTATTGCTAGGAATAAATTAAAATAATTAAATAGGCATACTGATGATACTTAGCACCACGTCTTACTACCCGTTCGGATTATAAGCTTAAGTACTAATTACACTAATAGATTAGGAATTGGGAAGGTTGAATATATGTGAAGTGAACCCGCATTTGTTCTTTACGTATTTCATAATCGAGTGAGATAATAATTATCAGTTCCTTATCTATTTGTTTCTAGGGATGAGGGTGGTAAAATTTTATGGTAAATGCAACCACAATTGTGTGAAGGGAAAGTGGGAAACCATTTAGGAAAAAAAATCCCACATTACATCCTAAAATGATTCGAGCCCAATCTTTCCAATCCAACATGTGAATGACGCGCTTATACAAAGCGACTGCTCATGTGGATTCTTATATAGTAAAAATGTGTTTTCAGAATAGTAACTTTAATACACATTGCTACGACTAGTCATTACTTTTGTTACCAATTAAAATTATAGCTACATATTACAAACGTATATAATATCTTGTTTAATAAACGGTCAACAACATCTGTGGGCATATGAAATAAACTACAATATCATCTAGTATGGTTTGCCAGTGACAAAGAGGTTGGTGTTCAAATACCAGCTGGGTTAGAGAGTTGATTTTCCATAAAGGGTCTCTCTCTCTATTCGTTCAAGAAAATGCTGGTAATTTCTCTATAAATTAATCCCTTCTCATCCCTTAGCGTGATTAAATTCTAGCAGAAATATGGAAAATAACTTTCGCTACTGGTACAAACGTAGCTAAACACAACTTTAAATTAAAGAGTTGAATGTTCTTTCCTAGTACTGAGGTACATAGGGATTTTCATGATCCAGTTTAGTCACACGTCCATCACAAACTACGCCTTAAGAATATGAGTGAAGAATTACTATAGGAACGAGAAGTATTCCTGGTTAGCTCACTGTTATAGCATTGGCGCGCTAAGACAGACGTAACGGGTGCAATTCCCGTGACAATTTTTAAGCCGGATTTAATTTGTTTTAGTATCACGTCTTACTACCCGTTCGGTTCACACGCTTATGTATTAATTACTAAGGTGACCTGGCGGTCTAGGGGTAAGGTGTCAGACTTCTGTGCTGGCGGCCGGGGTTCAATCCTCGGTCCCGGCACAGATTTATCTGATTACCAAACCCTTTCTTCACCTCTGACAAGACATCTTGTGAGTGTGGGGAAAGCCAGGCCTCCACCGTGGTTCGGCTTCCACGTTAAACTGTAGGTCCTCCATTTCATCTCACAATCATCCTACCATTACACATTAGCGTAAGTGCGTATAGCCTGAACGGGTAGTAAGACACGGTGCTAATAATAATAATAATAATAATAGTAATAATAATAATTACTCTAATGGTATTAGAGATTAGGAATGTTATATTCATAAGAAATGTACCCGAATTTGCTTGGGGGAGTGTGTAAAGCCGTTTTGTATAAACCAGTCTCCATACATCGAACCTAGTTTTGAACCACGATCGTCCCATCATTGGCAATATAGTCTAGCGCCTTAGACCATGCGGCCACCGAAGCGGGTCCTACTTAATTAAATTAGTATAATTAGAGCTTTTAACTATTAATTATTATAGTTAAGGTAATATAACACTAAAATATAAATAAGTAAATATGTAGGCCTGTCACCACTATTGACTTTTCTGGTATGAAATACATTTTTCAGTCTAATCTGTTAATAGCTTAGATTAAGTAAGGGTACCCATGATTCTCTTTCTATTAGTAACTTTTTGCTTTGTTTAGTAAGATTGTTACAAATATAAATTAAAGATAAATTAATCATGAGTAGGCATAACTAAAAATTAATTCAAGTGCCAAAATTACGAGTATATGTAAATTACTATTTTTGTAAACACAAATTTTCTTCCAAGGTGCATATGATTATGAGTGAATAGTATTGAGTAGATCATAATATCTGACATTTGAGATATAATCAAAAATTTTCAACAAGAATACCTCCCCCATTGCACCGGGCTGTGGTCGATCCTTAATTTCATGAGTTAAATCCAGAAGTACAAATCAAAAGAGTCTTCTTGGTATTTCTTAGTATTCAGTACTAAAATCTTTCAAAATAAAGACACACTTATTTCATTCGTTGACAATCGGCCAATTTTATATTCTAACTTAGTACGCCTCAAGAGCAGCGCTATATTTAATACAAGTCGACACCTATCTAGACCAGAATGGAATGGGCCAGTTTCATATACAAAACTGGCCCATTCTATTCGAGTTTAGGTAAGTGTCACCCTATTTTTAGTAAAGTGCCACACTTGAGGTGTAATATGTCTTACTACGTCCCAAAGATTTTTGTTTTTACATACCACATATACATCAGAATCATAAAGCTATAATTCAGAGAAAATATAGTAGCATTTGCGTGGCTTAATACCAGACCTCATCTCAAACCCCAATCTCCCCATCATAGCCAACCAGTTTACCATACTTCTAATATTGATAATAATGATAATATTTACTATAATTTTCTTATGAATTGACATAATATTTGACAATTATAAAATGTTAGTAAAGTTTCTTGTTTTTTATCTTACTGATTAATACATGTGTCATGCGTGGGTGATATGGGCTTTTAAAATTAACACTGGCTCACTCAGTAAACCAATGAACGAATAGATAAATATTCATTACAGTATTTAACAGTTAAATTAAAGAATTGCAATTCAATTTTCATAAGAAGGACCTTATCTGACATTTACTAGATGTATAGCCTAATCTTGGTTGGAAGAACAATAGAGAAAATTCAAACATATTTATTTGCGGTTAACATTTATAAAATTTACAATATTATTTGTGTTATTTTACAGGTATTGATAGTATATATCAAGCGTTACAGCAGTAGACAACATTACTTGATGTATGAATATATTAAGGTTGTTTTAGTAAATTTAGTAACTATTAGATACTGTTCTTCCTACCAAAATCAAGGAATCTATACGCCAAGTCATGTGATCTAAAGCTGTTTATTTAAATAGATATTATCAATAGTTATAAAACAACCCTCATAAAATAGAGGACTGCTATCAATTTTAAACACAAATAAAAATATATATTTGTGTTTCATAAAATAACCTTTGTTAGAAAATTCAAATATTATCTCGTTAGAATTGGGCAAAACTATTAGTTAAAGTTTATTTTTAAGAATAATTGCCCTATTCCACCGGGCAATAAGCCAATGTGTGCATGTAGGACTCTGTGAAATATAAGTGGGTTGGGGAAAATAAGGTAGGGGTGGTTTTGGACCATGCGGCCACCTGAGATGTCGACTTATTACAACCTAATATCAGAGGTAATAAGCTGAGAGTGACCAATTTGTGCTCGCGGCGGGGGCCTCCTAGAGTTGAGCGCGTGAATAATTCATAAGGTCATCAAGGGGAGGTCCGGACCAAAGCGTCAGCCTCTTCAATTCGCCCTTGACCGGCTCTTGAATGCGCCACCTTCCTTTATTCTTCTTCTCTTTGGCTCTTCCGTTTGGACAGCGTCGCTCTTCTTGTGTCTGTATATCCTATAGGACTGACCTTTTATCCTGTCTCTTTCTCGTCTTATGTTCGCCTTTTAACTTCTCTGTTACCCTGCGAACATTTTAGCTGTCTAATAGTCTCTTATAACTCTCTCTCTCTCTTGCCTCCCATTTTCCTTCTGTTTCCTACCGGGCAGATTTATAGCCGTGAGCTTCATCTAAATATTAAAGTGGGGATGTAAGAAACGCGAGAAAAGAGCAGGGTTTCTGCAGCTTTTTATAACGAAACAAGTATTTTTAACCATAATTAATACAATATTTATTGAGTACCAACAAAGAGTTTAATTTTATTCCCATGGTATTATACCCAGTTGTTGAATATCTGTCATGAGCATAGCGGCATTAGATGACAAACTTTTTAAATGAAGAGGAAAAGTTGTAATTAAATTCCAGGACAACCCTCGACTGATATTCAACATATGTTGAGGTCACACCATGTGAATAAAATTAAACTATATGTTTGTAATAGAGCAATATTTGATTAGATTTTGTACAAAATATGTTTTGATATAAGAATAGCAAAACTTTGACCTTTTCTTGAGTACCCTACACACTATACTTAAATGGTACACTGAATATTGTTTTTAGTGTTAGATTTGGATTCCCGCGAAAAATAGGATATGACACTTATAAAAATGTAGTAAAACTACTTTAATATAAGTGGATAATACGGACGGGTAGTAAGACGTGGTGCTAAATATTATTACTTTAATATATTCATACATCTAGTCACATGATCTTAAAATGTCATTTCTATAGATAATATCTATAGCCTACTTATGAAACAATACTAATAATGAAGTTAAATATTTTCAAAGTTTACGTCCTAATAAGTTTGTATTTATAAGCTTTTCCTATCAAAATCCTGATAATATATGTGTAATTTTTTACATATACAAAAAATGTTTTTCATGATAAATGGTACGACACAATTGAACAAACTTTCTTGAAGGAAAAACTTCAAAGAAATGGTTAAAAATAAAATAGCTTTTTAGTATTATTATTATTATTATTATTATTATTATTATTTAGCACCACGTCCTACTACACATTTGGGTTATACGCTTTAAGTACTAATTACGCTAATGAACTAGGAATTGGGAAGGTTGAATGAGAGGAAGTGAACCCACATTTGCGTGGAGGGAGAGTGAAAAATCACTTAGGAAAAACCACCCCAGTTCACCCGACCTAGATGTTTTTAGTAAATTACCCTTATGTAAGTTTTACTCATATCACAATAAACAACATAAAAACTCTTGATTTATTAATTTTTAAATAGATTGTTAGAATATTTTAAACACATAACAAATAAAAAATACCATATAATTATATGTATTTTGTATGAATAGAATTATATTCTTATCTATTTATAAAATCAATTTCCAAACACCCATTTTGAACTCAATATTTAAGGTCACTTGCGAAATACGTAATATTATCTGTAATTTGTCTTAAGTAAAATTCCATTAAATTAATTAATAATTACAAAAATAGATTTTAGAGCTCTACCTTATGCATTATCATGTAAAGTATTCTCCCGATACTAATTTTGAACAATATCAGTATGGATTCAAAAATATTCAAAGTTTACAAAAAATCAATATTTAGTATTCTATTATCTTGCTTTTTGTAAAAAGAAAAATAATATATCTAATTATCTTATATGTAAAAATCTTAACAAGTGATAATTTTCAACAAAATCGTTCGAGCAATTTTTCTAAGATAATCAAAGCAATTAAAAATGTATTAGTAAACTACCCTTAAAAAATTTAACCCCTAAAACAAGTATACATTGTTATTTGTCATGTAAAACCTTCTTGATAAACAGTTCAAACGAACTTGTTTGAGCCATTTAAAACTAAGTCTTACTTTAGGTATTAACTCGTCATTAAATTACCCTCAAATGAATCTGTAGTTAAAAAACAAGTATGCGTTGTTATTTGAGAGAAAAAACATTCCTTATATATGGGATATGGGTAGTTTCCTGAATTCTGGTTTTTCAAAAACTTAGCATATTTTTATAATCGCCCTAATTATTTGGTTCTAAATGTGTATCTAGGTTTTATATATATAAATTTCAAACAAATTTGCTAAAATCATTTTAAAAATTAAAGCCAAATCTTTAGAGTAATTTTAAAAATATTTCAAACTTAAAAAATTAAGGATTTTGTAAACCACCATCAAACAAACGTTTACTCAAACAGTTCAAATTTCCATGACAAATACCACCTAGATATACATTTAAAACCATATAATTAGGGTGATTATAAACATATGTTATGTTTTTGAAAAACCAGAATTCAATAAACTATCCATATTTGAGATCTTACCACTAAAACAAATATAGGCCCTGTAATGTTATTTGTCATGTCCAACAATCCCAAGACCAATTTGGAACCAAATATTTAAATCCATTTGTAAAGAATTTCAAGTATAAACAAATCAGTCATATCCATAAATGAGTATTTAACCCAAAACAAGTGTATGGTATTAATTGACATATCATACAATCCCCAGTTATATATTTCAAAAATAAATCGTTAGAGAGTCTTGAAATACTTTGAATTTTCAAAAATTTTTCATCAGTAAACCAACCTGCAACGAATATTTGCCCAAAAATTTATGATAGTGCTATTGGTCATATCAAACAAAAATAAGATAGAAAATTTGATTTAAATAATTTGAGCCATTTAAAAAAAATTGAATTTAGGAAATTCTCATCAGTAAACTACCCTTGATCTGAGGGTTAGGGTAAAAATAAAAAAAAAGTCCTAAGATATAGCCTTTAAAAATCTAAATATTAAGTTTGAACAAAATCCATCCAAAAATTTCTGATCCGTGACCAGAGACTAACTTAATAATTAATAAACTCTACTTTTTTGGGCTCGGATTCACATAAAACGTAAAGATTCATCATAATCTAGAGATTGATTCTTTCCCCGAATACAAAGATTTCTCTTGATATAATAAAGTAATAATACATCACATTAAATAGTATTTTTATAAATTACATTGTGGGAGAAAAATGGAAGCGAAATATAATTTTAAACATTTTTTAGTAACGCACAATTCTCCATCCAACCTAACGCAAGCTTTACTTTCATCATAAATCACCATAATTGTATTTATCATCAATACATCCACACCTTACTCTCTCAGAACATTCCATAACATAAACTTATTTACACGCTCGTACGCTTTCTCCAGATCAACAATTGCTCAATTCACTTTCTTCCTCATTGCCATATATCTCTCAATCACTTGCATATATCTGGTCCATGGATGGAATGAAACCACACTGCACACTCCAAAAATGTTGTCCACGTTTTTTTTAACGTACCCTATCAAATAAGACTCACCCAAAAACTTTACCTGGAAGACTCAACAAACTACTTGTCCTGTAATTCTTATAGTCACTTATACTGCATTTGTACAAAGAAACCCGCCTCAGTGGCGTAGTTGGCTAACGCACTTGTCGTGTTGAGCCCGACCGCTGAGGACGGGGAGATCGATGTTAGAATCTCGGTCGGATGAACTGGGGGTGGTTTTTTCTAAATTGTTTTCCACTCTCCCTCCACGCAAATGCGGGTTCACTTCCTCTAATTCAACCTTTCCAATTCCTAATCCATTAGAGTAATTATTACTTAAAGCGTATAACCCGAACGAGGAGTAAGACGTGGTGCTAAATATTATTATTATTATTATTGTACAAAGAAACAATGACTGCGTCCTTTCATTAACAAACGAAATTACAGCACACAAATGGAACAACTTACACAATAAGTCAAGAAACAAAACAATGGCACACAGTTTAGCTTAGTGTATTAAAGCTTGGAGTAAAATTTTCAAAAAACTTATTTCAGTTAACTATCCTTAAGTAAGTTTTTTTTTAGAAAAACCAATATATCATTCATTTTCCCTGGAGACCAAATACAAAACTATGAAGTGAATAACTTTCCTCAACAACATTTCATGTCTAACCCGTTGGTTTATTAACGCAAATATATACATTATGATAAATTGTATGCAAGTGAAATATTATGTTAAGAGCACATCTCTAATAATTTTAATTGATACATAAATAAATACTTGTAAATTAAAGTTTAATATTGAGATAAAAGTATGTATTTGAATCGAATTAAAGAATTGCCAAAAGTCTAGTGATCATGCCCAAGTAAATATATACTAGGAAATAAAACAACTTATCAAGCAATAAAAAATTATGAAAGAGAAACTATTTAAATTAAGTAAAATAAGAATTGCTGTAATTCAAGAGTTACCCTTTTTGTATTTTTGTTTCAGAAGTAGTGGGTGACCTGGTGTAGGGGTCAGACTTCTGTGTTGGGGGACCGGGGTTCAATCCTCGGTCCCGGCACAGATTTATATGACTGCCAAACCCTTCCTTCACCTCTGACAAGACGTGTATTAATCAAAACTTGTAAATGTGTGCAATGCCAGGCCTCCACCGTGGTTCGGATTCCACGTTAAACTGTAGGTCCTCCATTTCATCTCACAATCAACCTACTATTTCTCATTAGCGTAAGTGCGTATAATACGAACGGGTAGTAAGACGCCGTGCTAATAAAAATATTTCAGAAATCGATACATAATATTTTAGGATTTCTTATCGTTTAAATGTAGCAGCTCCAATCTAGAAAACTGAGAGTAACTGACAAAGGGTGTGTTCTTCTGACTTCATGACATCTTCTATTGGCAGAAATTGGTACTATATTTTACAACGGATTGAGGCCACTTGGTTGGTATGGCTCAATTGAGTATTTTTTTAGCCTGACCGGCTATTAAGATTAGATGCACAGGAATAAAACTTCACCAAAAGAAGATTATTGTGTTTCTTCACTAGAGAAATAATAATTTTGTTCTTGGCTGTACCCTACATAGGAGAGAGAAAGGGTCCTGACTTATTTCTTCATTCTGCACGAGTTCCATTTAACTCGACGTCAAGTTGGCTTTACCCCCAGCCACTAGCAGTTCAGTTCTAGTTCGTGTCCTGCACCGGACACATGTTATGATAGGTAGGAGGGGAGGAAATACATCTGTCCCCCTTACTTCCCCCCTTGGTCTTCCACAACCACGAACGCACGTATCCAAACAATTTGTTGGCCTACCACTAGTTCTAAAAGGGGAGGGTTGTAAGGAGAGTAATTCCTGGGCTTATGACCTTGTCAAGTTATTAATTGTGTGTGTCCTTCCAGGGAACATTGAGTGACGTATCAATCACCTGGGACTTACCTGTCATTTTATAGGAGGGAAGTTTTGTGAAGGGGGTGCAGAGCTTTGTACGGCTGGGGGTTAAGTTTGGGGTGGAAAGACACTTCCATTACAGAGCCTTATTTTATAGTTTTTATAACTAAAACGTATTTCTTCAGTAAATATATTTAGGTTATTTTTCTGAAACCTAGTATTATTATTTTATTATTATTTAGCACCACGTCTTACTACCCATTCGGGTTATACGCTTTTAAGTACTAAATACGCTTATGGATTGGGAATTGGGAAGGTTGAATTAGAGGAAGTGAACCAGCATTTGCGTGGGGGGAGACTAGAAAACCATTTAGGAAAAACCACCCCCAGTTCAGCCGACCGAGATTCGAACCTCGATCTCCCCGTCCTCGGCGGTCGAGATCAACACGACTAGCGCGTTAGCTAACTATCTCACCGAGGCGGGTAAGAGAAACCTAGTAATTTCAACAGATATGAGCGTAGTGGTATTTGATGAGAAACTTTTTAAAGGAAAATAAATATTAATGTTTAAATGCCGACAGAATCTCAAAAACTGTTTATATTACTATCATTACGCCTTATTATCTGTTCGGGCTTTATTATTATTATTATTATTATTATTATTATTATTATTATTATTATTATTATTATTATTAGCACCACATCTTACTACCCGTTTGCTTTATACGCACTTATGCTAATGTGTAATGGTAGGGTGATTGTTATATGAAATGGAAAACCTACAGTTTAACGTGGGATCTGAACCATGGTGGAGGCCTGTTACTCCACACATTCACAAGCTGTGATTAATACACGTCTTCTCAGAGGTGAAGGAAGGGTTTGGCAATTAGATAAATCTGTGCCGGGACCAAGGATTGAACTTCGGACCTCCAACACAGAGGTCTGACACCTTACCCCTAGACTACCAGGTCACCGTTCGGGCTATACGCTATGTTCTCATTACGCTAATAGTTTTAGGGACTAGAAAGGTTGTATTTAAAAGAAGTGGACCCGCATTTGCGGGGGTAGAGGTTGGAAAAATATTTTGGTAAAACCACCTTCAGTATACCCTACCGGGATTGAACCACGATCTCCCCGTCATAGGCAGTCTAGTATACTGCAAGAATAGCGCAATAAACCATGTGGCCAACGAAGTGGGTCAGAATCTGTTGATATTAATTTGTGTAGACGATTAATCCAAACAATGGTAATCACACAATATTTTATTTTGTAGGTAAGCGATAGTTTGCACAATTTAATATTCATAGCCAGCGCTGCTCACCAGATAGAAAGAATCATTAGTAACGGATACAAGCAGTGTCTTTATTTATAAGTTTTTAAAACTATACCTAAACACGAGAATCAAACTCAAGACCCTTGTCTTAGATCACCAATTCTCTACCATTCAGCTATCCAGGATTCGTCCCGTGAGCAGAGTTACTATTCACCAATAGCTTAAGACAGTCTGTGATATCAACTAACAATAAAGTGGAACTTCTGAGTCACCGGTGGCTGTGGTCTCTTATGGCTTATTGTTGGTTGGCGATATACACACGTCCATCACAGACTATACCTTAAGCTATGAGTGTAGAGTTATCCTTGATTTGTACGCATACTGAATAGCTCAATAGTAGAGAATTGTCACGCTACGTTGAGGGTAACAAGTTCAATTCCTGTGCCCAGGTGTTATTTTTAAAATTCAGGGTAGAGATACAAAATTTTATAGTTTTTTTTATAAAAAGATATATATATATATATATATATCACCCTGTCTGACTACCTGTTCAGATTATACGGGTTGTAATGAGTTGGGGATGAAGAAGGAAGCATTTTAGAGGTAATCTATCCACAATTGCCGAAAAAAGAGTGGGAAACTATTTAGGAAAAACTACACTCAGATAACCCGAACGGGATTCCAACCCCGATCTCCCCACCATAAGCAAGACAGCCTAGCACTAAATAAACCATCTATTATTATTATTATTAGCATCGCGTCTTACTACCCGTTCGGGTTATACGCACTTACGCTAATGTGTAATGGTAGGGTGATTGTGAGATGAAATGAAGGACCTACAGTTTAACGTGGAATCCGAACCACGGTGGAGGCCTGGCATTCCTCACAATCACAAGATGTCTTGTCAGAGGTGAAGGAGGGGTTTGGTAATCAGATAAATCTTTGCCGGGACCGAGGATTGAACCCCGGCCGTTAAACCATCTATCCATTGAAGCGAGTATTTTTATAGCAAAAAAAACCTTTTTGAACATATAATATAGCTCCAATAGATAAATATATTTAGTTTAATTTTATGCGCATAGATTTCTCCACAGTTGTTGAATATTTGAACTGGGCACCGCGTAATTTGACTAATTGTTTGTATTGATTTAAAAAATGTACGTACGTATGGTTATTACAAATATTCAATAACTATTAATATTACTAGGTGTAGAAAATTTAACTAAATGTATTCATCTCCTGAAACAATATTTTATTTTATTTGGTCAGAAATTAATTTTTATTTGAAGAATTGCAAAATGTATTACTCTACCTTACTTTTCTTTACAACGTATTATCAAAACGTCAATTTTAAAACAGTACCTACGTATTAGGGTCAAAATGGTTTTCAACAAGCCAAACAACCGGCCTCGTGGTATAGTGGTCAGAGCCCTATAGGTACCGGGTTTGATTCCCGGCTGGTAGCAGGAGATTTACTCTAAAGGAGAATAATTCACACGGTCACCAAGGTATGGTTAATTTGGCTAAGTTTTGTTAAGATCTTCATTGGTTCCATACAGTAATACTCACTATCATCATTCCCACAGCTCATCAGAACATGGAACATGTCTACACGGAAATAATGTACGATTAGTACATTAGGGTGTCTCTTGGGCAACGGTACATTAGTACGGGCTAATATTTCCACAAAATGAGCTAAAGATTGATATAGCTCAGACACGCCATTATTTTTAACAATTCACACAGTTCACAAACATAATTATAACAAAATATGAAATTATATCACGATTTGCATACTTGTTCATCATCTCATACATAAACCGAACTTCGTTAATATAAATAACTTATTTTAGTTTAGTTTAGAATGTAATGTACTAAATATAATTTAATGTTCCACTTTAAGTTTGGTAAGATACCAGAGATTTCTGTAGTAGAATACATTTTCTAAATTCTTTTGAGCCAAGTGCTTTGGGGGAATTTTGGAAGAATGTAAGAAGGATAAATCCTCTTATTTTATTATTATGTATATTTATATACTCTGTGATACTTCTCCACTTGTCAATTTTTTTTTCGCATCCACAATCGGCTTTCTTCCATTCTCCAAGAATATATATTTATTTTCAATATTGCATTTCTGATTTTTTATAGTCATATAAAAATAAACAAATTATATTTTTTTATATATTATCAATTATATATTAAGTTAGTATATTGAACATGATATTTTTAAACACAAGTCTGACACTTTAAATCAGTTGATAGTTCATATCTATTGAATTACTAGTCCCAGTTTCGTTTTTTGTTTGTTATAGCCAAAAACTATATCATGGCTAAAATTGTTTTTTTTATATTGTACCTTAATAAACTAACGTCTGGAATACGGGGTGTCTAATCTAGAACTACAGTAGCTCCATGGCTTCTTTGGTGCTGACTGACAGCTCACAGATGACTTTTGACAGTCAACATTTAGGTATATACTTACATTTTGACTGTCAAAAGTGACAGCTGCTAAACACATGTTTTACAGATCATCTGGTTCGGCGTAGGGATACGTAATTTGGTCTGGTAACATTTTAAAGCTGTCAGTCAGCACCAAAGAAGTCATGGGGCTACTGTAAGCTAATTTAAGTAACGTTCTTGATCAGTTCAGAAAGTGTAAGACAAATATGTTAAATAAATACATCATTTAAACACAACACCTATATTATATTCACATGACTTACAAATATACTTAACATAGGGCTGGTCTTATGACTACCGGATAAATATTGCTATTGGGAGGTTAAAGTTATCTACCAGATAAAAGTTATCAGTCACTTTAATGTTTCACGCGTATCATGAACTGAATTTATCTGCTGGAAAGCAATTTATAGGATAAATATATTTTTATTCAGAAGGTGACCTGGCGGTCTAGGGGTAAGGTGTCGGACTTCTGTGCTGGCAGCCGGGGTTCAATCCTCGGTCCCGGCGCAGGTTTATCGGATTACCAAACCCCTCCTTCACCTCTGACAAGACATATTGTGAATGTGGGGAATGCCAGGCCTCCACCGTGGTTCGGATTCCACGTTAAACTGTAGGTCCTTCATTTCATCTAACAATCACCCTACCATTACACATTAGCGTAAGTGCGTATAACCCGAACGGGTAGTAAGACGCGGTGCTAATAATAATAATTTATGCAGAACACACAAGGTTGTTACCGTATTTACTGATGCGCGCATGCGTATAAGCCCTCCTGATCACTGCTGATACCGCTACAACCTATCGAGGTGCTACAACGCTAAAAAATTGTTAAATAATGGCGGTTAAACGATTGCGAAGAAACAGATGGTATCACGTGGATACAGAAGCTAAGATGTCTTGCAAGTACTAATTTCGGTGTCTGACAAAATTTGGGTAATAGTTGAGTACAATGTTTACAAAATTTCATTTATTTTACTCACATTTTGATAATTTATTTTATATAAATATAAATCTACAAATAGCTTGTCAGTTTATATAAAAGGTTGATTTAAATGCTCTAAATTTATATAGTTAGAGCCTAGGCCTGTGCTTACTAAATACGTGAATCAATATTTTAACCTAAAACAGATTCTGATTGGTGAAACCTCATTAAAAACAACTCGTCAATATGGCAACTACCATTTTAACTTCAAGATAAAATATATCAGGTACTTAAACCTCCCGATGTAAATGTGATGGATAGATACATTTTATCTTGCAGATAAATTCTATCTGCCTGTCATAAGACGCACTTTTAACTCAACCACCAGATAGAAATATTCATACAAGAGTCATAATACCGGCCCTTAGAGTAATACGTAAACACGACAGTCCAATTTTCATAAAATGACTCTTATTTGACAAATGGAAAACTTACTATATCTACTTTAACGTATTGATACATCAATTTATATAACTTGCCGGTGTTAATTTTGCTCTTTGATTTTAGGAAGCACTTTTTTCTCTTATTTAAAAGTTTTTAAAAACGGGGTACTTCTTAGAATCAAGGGTTTTTTTTCGACCAACTATCTCGATGGCTCAGAATACAATATATTATACACCTCTAACAAGACATCTTGTGAATGTGAGGAATGCCAGGCCTCCACCGTGGTTCGGATTCCAAGTTAAACTGTAGGTCCTTCATTTCATCTCACAATCACCCTACCATTACACATTAGCGTAAGTGCGTATAACCCGAACGGGTAATAAGACGCGGTGCTAATAATAATAATAATAATAATAATATATTATAATATAAAAAAGATAAAGAATGTTCAAGAGAATCAGACTCTGAATGAAAAGTAGACTCTGATAATTATTATTCTGACTCAGATATCGAGGGCTCAGATCAATCAATAACATAAAAAGCGACATCTATACATTTACTTGAGATTCCAAAACAAAAGTATAAGAAAACATTCAAATATGTTTTCTGAACATTTGAGTGATTTCAAATATGACAGAAATAAATCTAAACTATCTGAACACCTCAAAAATCTGTTTACCACTCACGCAAATTTAAACAGAAGGAACACAGCTGGAAACATTTATCCAAACTGCAATAACAAAATCAATAGTAAAAATATTCCACATGAACAAACCAATTTTGATAACCAAAAAGTTATTAAAGCCTTAAATAAACTTTTCGCAAAACACCAAAATTAAACCCAACCCTCAAACCTGCCCATCCATCCCTTGTGGCTAAGACCTGTCCGGGTCATTGTCGAGAAGATTTGAACCTTATTTAAACTTCCTAGTCTGGTCACTTTTATCCTTTATCCCTGATTTTAAATTAATGTAACATCACTTAATTTTTATTTAAAAATACTAAACGATTTTAATAATCAATCTATCTATCCATCTATATATATATATCCATCTGTCTATCTAGCTTATCTATCTATCTTATCTATCTATCTATCTATCTATCTAGCTATCTATCTAACGTTCCATCTCTACACTTCATTTCACCTCAGCCCCATAACTCACCTTTTCACTATCTTTGATTTTTTTTTCTCAAACTTAGTATTCAGTTCTAGAAGCTCATATACACTATTTTTTTCACTTCTAAATTCTATTTGTCTCAGATCATGACCCAATATGCACGTCTTATTTCTTGTCTAGGTAAATATTTTACTTATATATCTAACTTATTTTTCCTTAGGTGACCCGGTGGTCTAGGGGTAAGGTGTCGGGCTTATGTGCTGGAGGTCATGGGTTCAATCCTTGGTCCCGGTACAGATTTATCTGATTTCCAAACCCTTCCTTCACCTCTGACAAGACGTTTATTAATCATAACTTGTGAATGTGTGGAATGCCAGGCCTCCACCGTGGTTCGGATCCCAGGTTAAACTGTAGGTCCTCCATTTCATCTCACAATCACCCTAACATTACACATTAGCGTAAGTGCGTATAACCCGAACGGGTAGTAAGACGCGGTGCTAATAATAATAATAATAATAATAATCCTTTATCTGCTTAACCACTTTATAACAACCTTATTGGCGTTGTATTGTGTTTTAACCATATTTGGTAGCTAGGTATGTATTGTTTCATAAAGTCCTAATGAGGATGCCAGCGAGTGTTATAACTAGTTGACAGTAATGGGAGACCTAGCTGCCATTTCAGTTACTATGGGATTATATTTCAGACAAAGTAAACCATTATTTCATTTACATTCAATAACTTTATTATCTTTAACATACGTTTCAGCATCATCCATTTTGATTTAAAAAAATATATTATTGTGTACTATATATAATTGAATATTACTTTTCTAAATATAACATCTAACTTTCTATCAAACTTATTTCAACTTAAATTTTAGTTTTAGATGTTTTATATTTTACTTGTTAAATGTTTTCTCAGTTGTAAATTTATATAACTCTTGACACTTTATATATATAACTCCATGAGTCAAACCTAATATTTATTTTTAAATCTGTATACATTATTTTATTAAACTCTATTATTATGATAACCCCTTAAATATTTACGTTTATCAATTTATTTAATCTCAACTATACACATATTTAAATTCTTAACTATTGAATTGCATTATAATTTATTTAATATTATTAGAAGAATCGGACTGAAAATGATTTAGAAAGAAGAGATGAACAAAATGCATACCTACTGATAAATACGGTACTACTTGATTCTATAGTAAAAATATTACATAGGTATAGGTTATTTAAGCGTTTTACTTTCAGGAATTAAATAGCTATAGGTCCCGGGTTCAATTCCCGTGTCAAGGTGTCATTTTTCAATTTCCAGAATATGTTTTACTTTTATTTACTCTCCTAGGATTAAATATTTTTAATGTTGGGGATAATGAAAAAGTTTTTTTTAATACAGATGTTACATTTCTCGTCCTACAGCAGATTGACGCAAGGAAGATTGTTTGCTTACATTGTCGAGCTAAATCCGTATTGTCATATACGTGTATGTGTGTGTGTGTGTGTGTGTGTGTGTGTGTGTGAGAGAGAGAGAGAGAGAATAATGCCTCGTACGTATGGGTGATGTTCCCTCACTGAATTAAGTACAAGCTTACTAATATCATGCCTAGCACCAACTTAATTTTTCCACCACGCATTACTTCTCCGTTATTTATATGCGTATTTATATTAATTAATCAAGAACTCATTACTTTACTCATTAATAAACTACTCTTAACATAAAGGCATAAAGGCTAGGGTTTGAATCGTTAAATCGTTCAGAGATATTGTCCTATGACACACACATATATATATATATATATTGAATGTTGATCAAAATCCACAAACAGTTTCAGATTAATGGTCAGGGACAGACGGACAGTCAGGCAAACTGACATGGGGACAGACATAATTGTAAAGTATATTTTTTTGCTTCGGACATAAAAGATACATTTTCATAATTTCCAATTTTTTTTTAGGTATTTAACGTGTTCTTTCTGAACCGACTAGTTATATCAGAAACGACTCATAAACTAACTTAAATCTATAACAGACACAACATACACCCCCTGCAGTTAATTCATCACTATGAAAGAGCCCACATTTTACCAAAGAGCAATTTTTCAGCCATGCCAGGAATTGAACCCGGGACTCCTAGCTCAGTAGACAGCAACGCTACATAAAACGTAAAGATTTATCATAAACTCGGATGTTTTTTATTTAGCACCGCGTCTTACTACCCGTTCGGGTTATACGCTTTAAGTACTATTTACTCTAATGGATTAGGAATTGGGAAGGTTGAATTAGAGAAAGTGAACCCGCATTTGCG
>CABEEJ010002037.1:90787-102452 GCA_901482245.1 Timema douglasi
CACCCCCAGTTCACCCGACCGAGATTCGAACCTCGATCTCCCCGTCCTCAGCAGTCGAGCTCAACACGACAAGCGCGTAACTCGGAGGTCGAAAATGTTTATAATTACGATGCTTTCTCTTGATATGAGAAAGTTAATAAATAATATCAATCGCCTGATTTCAAAAATATATTTACAAGTATATACTTTTGAAATCGGTGACCTGGCGGTCTAGGGGTAAGGTGTCAGACTTCTGTGCTGGCGGCCGGGGTTCAATCCTCGGTCCCGGCACAGATTTATCTGATTACCAAACCATTCCTTCACCTCTGACAAGACATCTTGTGAATGTGGGGAATTCCAGGCCTCCACCGTGGTTCGGATTCCACGTTAAACTGTAGGTCCTCCATTTCATCTCCCAATCACCCCACCATTACACATTAGCGTAAGTGCGTATAACCCGGACGGGTAGTAAGACGTGGTGCTAATAATAATAATAATAATAATAATAATAATAATAATAATAACTTTTGAAATCAGCTGATTAATATGTATAAATATCAGATCATATACAGGGTGTTTCAGTGAACATGTGCAAAAATTAAACAGGGCACAGGGGATAGATACTCTACCGAACAATTTGAAATAGGTGAACGTGTGGTCTGTGAGGCCAGCTAAGGGGGGTATGGGCCTAAACATGTGGGGGAGAGCCTGAAGGCTATTTCACATGGGGATATCTAAATCACATGTGTATGAAACCCTAGTGAACACAGACTCGGAATTGGTTGTCAGGATTGTCGTCGCCTGTGATGCGATTCGCAACGCGTTTGGGATATTAGAACGGGTGCGGCAGAATCTGGTACGCCGATGTTGTACTTACATTGGGGTTGATGGCCGCCATTTTGAGCAACTGTTGTGAGGTATGAAATGGTAGGTTTCCTCCGGTTTGTCAATGACATGGTATACTGTAGAGTACTACCTGTACACAATGTTAAAACTAAATGTAAATAAATTACATGTAATGATTGGCTGTAAATAAACCGGACATCAGTAACAGTGTTAGACATGTTTAGGCAAATAAACCCACTTAGCTGGCTTCGCAGACCACACGTTTCCTCTCTCAAATTGTTCGGTAGAGCATCCCCTATGTCCTGTTTAATTTTTGCACTCTTTCACTGAAACACACTGTATATGTATATCAACTGATTTCAAAAGTATATATATATATAATGTATAGACTTTTGAAATCAGGTTATTACAGTATATATATGTTCTGTTTAATTTGAAAAACTACATTCAATAATTCTTCCCGCTAGCAAATATTTTTTCTCATGAAACAATAATTAATTTCAAGTCGTGGTCGGGCGTTCCCACACGTTCAGACCTTCCACAAACATGGGAATACACACGTTCAAAGAGATTCTATGTCTCTCTCTCGCTCTCTCTCTCCCTCACTCTCCCCCACAAAATCAGTCAACAAACAAACAAAGGATCAGAATTAAAGTCCTTTCGTCGGGTGGTATGCATTACGTCTACATTTGAGAACGCCCCGCCAAGCTGTCCACATCAAAAGCTCGGTTCTTCAAAGAACTCGGGGAACAGAATAGATTTGATATTGAAGGGGGTTTTTGGTACAAGAACAGCCAATCTTACTCAAATTACTTGAAGTAACGTGAGTTTAAAAAGCCCGTCCCCTTGGCGTGTACTCGTCCGCAAGTTTATATTACAAAGAGTTGGATTTCACATTCTAGTAATTTACATTCAATATTATTTGAGGTATTTAACGTGAAATTTACTAACTGATTGATTATATCACCACACGACTTACAAACTAATTTAATTATAGAGAAACCCGCTTCAGTGGCAGCATGGGCTAAGGCATCACTCTCGTAATAGACCGGTCTGCCGATAATGGGGTATTGGGTTTTTAACCCTGTTGGGTCTACTATTGGGTGTACAAAGGTGTTGTTCCAAAATGGTTTTCCCAACCTCCACCACGCAATTGTGGGTACACTTAATTTAGATAAAACCTTCCTAATCCCTAAAAATATTAGCGTGATTAGAACGTAGGCGTATAACCCGACCAGGGTAGTAAGACACAGTGATAAAAAAAAAACAGAACAAAGGTTTAGTTAATAAATTAAATGAAACTAAGTAATCGACAGTTGCTGCTTAGGCCTTCAAGATAAGTATTATTAATTAGTATTAAGTATTGGGGTTAACCACAAGTCTAGAGCAGGGATGGAAAAACTATAGCACGCGAGTACGATTTGTGTGGCGCGCCGACATTAAAGAAATATACACAATCTAAAACTTTTCCCAGTATTATTATTATTATTATTATTATTATTATTATTATTATTATCAGCATCGCGTCTTACTATCCGTTCGGGTTATATGAAATTACGCTAATGTGCAATGGTAGGGTAATTGTGAGATTATTATTATTATTATTATTATTAGCACCGCGTCTTACTACCCGTTCGGGTTATACGCACTTACGCTAATGTGTAATGGTAGGGTGATTGTGAGATGAAATGGAGGACCTACAGTTTAACGTGGGATCCGATCCACGGTGGAGGCCTGGCAGTCCACACATTCACAAGATGTGATTAATACACGTCTTGTCAGAGGTGAAGGAAGGGTTTGGCGATCAGATAAATCTTTGTCGGGACCGAGGATTGAACTCTTGACCCACCAGTAGAGAAGTCCGACACCTTACCCCTAGACCGCCAGGTCAGCGGTATATAATATTTAGAAGTTAACAATATTTCTACAGCTATGCTATTCACTGTCATGTCTCAATGAACTTTGTTTAAAGACAACGGATATAAATCATCTTGGCTTGTACTTAATTGCAGCTTGTGTTTTGTTGAAGGTAACAAGCTATAAACGGACATACCATCTTGACTAGTAGGATACAACAGGTTTCAAACTAATATGCAAATATAATATTATATTATGTTTTTTATTTTAACATATATGTCAATTTATTGTAATTTAAAAAAAATTAAGGTTTCACTTTGAATGATTTTATTTAAGTAGACTAATTGATATAAATATGGTCTAATGCACTCACTTTGACAATTTAATGAATTTTCCTTCTTCAAAGTTCAGGTATTACCTTTATATTTACAATTTAATTTGAGTATTTAGTTAAATTTCATAATATTCAACACTTTTTTTTTTGTAAGCATTAATAGAAATTAATTTGTGACCCATTAAATCGGTTCAAAATTCAGCTAGTGGTTAAGTGGCACACTGGTCGGAAAAGTTCGCTCTTACTGATCTCGAGAATTTGATTCCATTTTGATGATGAAGAAGATAATTATTTTTATTTAGATTCAGCCTGTTATTAAATTAGTAGATATCAGAAATCTGGAATTAATGTGTTATATTAATCACAGTGACGCTGAAGAGTTTATTTGTTCAGGGAAGGAAGGAAAAGCAAATAAATCTAGCGAAGTTTTCAAAGCTAGAACAGGAGCAGATACACCCTAAATTTAAAAAACAAAAATGGAATGCCTTTAACTTTATTTGGAGTTTTTCTATGGTAATAGGGTTTAATTTATCCTTTTCCTACACATTAGCAATTTTTTGGGAGGAATTTAATGAATTTAAAAGATATTTGGAAGTGTTTATTCTTAGGGCTAGTTGGATTCGTATGTTTTTAATCGACACATAACAAGATAGTTTGTTTATTAATCGAGTACTTCTAAAAGTTATTTTATAAAGTTTTTTTAAGTAATATTTTTATAGCAACTATAGTTTTTTGAAAATTTGATGTCACTAAAATCTATTTAAAGTTGTTTTTATGGTCTTTAGTCCGATGATTTCTTCTTTCACACCTAACCTAAACTATTTGGAAAATTGGATGCCTCTCGAAGCTATTTGGAGGTGGTCTTGGAATTGAATTTTGGTTCTATGACAAAGATTTATTTTTCAAAAACAGATGTCTCTAGTAGCAAATTGGCATTTGTTTTAATGTTAACTACTGGAGTTAAATACGTCCTTCCTTCCCCACATAACATTCTTTTGGTATTTAAAAAGCGTATATTACTGTCCGTTTTAGCTATCTGCACTAAATTAAGGTATCAGGAAGTAGATGTAAAACCACCTAGAGGTAAACTCTTCGAAGTGTGTGAAGTTTTTCAAAGATAAATAGTTTATAAACAGACATATATTATATTTCTCTTCACTAAACACACAGCGGAAAGCATCGTCTATTGGAATCATTCAACGTTAGACACAAGCATTCAAATTTAATAACTGAAAGAGTGCATAAGAAGAGAAAATATACATATTATATATATATATATATCGTTTAAAAACAAACCCCTACTAATGTAGCTTTCATATAAGCTTATGTATTTTATATTCTTTAAACTGAAAAATGACGCCTGAACACGAGCTTAGCCAAAGGTACAGGTTTCGAATCCCGTTTTCAGGTGTCATTTTTAAATTTAGAGAATAAGATATTTAGATGAGGCTTGAACCATAATTATCAAATATAATAGAATAGTTATTTAATACATCTATATGTACTTTGTCAAAACCTTGTATATTTGTTATTATAATTTATTCGGTTTAAAGCAAGCCTGCTTTTTGTTATATAGACTACGTCTGTAGTCAACTAGTCGAGGTTACCGGATATAAATAAAAAAAAGGTCCTTACTAAAGATCCAAAAGTCCTTGTTTCGATCCCTGGAGCTTCCGGATTTTTCTGTGAAGCTGTGGGTTTGGAACGGGTTCAACTCAGCCTGAAGAGGACAGATGAACAGCTAATTGAATGAAAAAAATAACAACCCCATCCCATAAAACTGATATTAAATGGATTGATGGTTCATTATGCTGAGCACACGATACCCTCTATCCGGAAAAAATTGACACTATCATCTCCAAAAAAGGGCGGCCGCTCGGTTGGTAATGCTCAATTGTGAGCCGCAACGCCATGGAGCTTACTTTTGCTACAGATCCGAGAATACAAGAGGAGATAAATAATTCTGAAGTGGGAACATGTTATTCGGGAGAGGGGGTAGCTTGAGGGAATATGTTTTCCAGGTGGGAGATACTTCTTTGTGCCTCTCCCCTCACCCTCTAGATAGTTTCATCGCTGATGATTATACCCAATATCACTGCAGGTCTTATGGAGAAAAGCTTTATCTTCGATCTCCTTCGGTCAACTGTTGCTAAATCTCCTCGCTCTCAGTTATGTCTGGAAGTGGTGTGCTGGGGTAAAGAGGAACTACTGGCAACATCGACTAAACCAGCGTTGCAGCGTGGTCTTATATTCGAGGGGGAGATTGACCACACGAAAGCAAGATAATGACAACGCTGTTTCACAATAGTAACCATGCAGTTCCCTCAGTGGTGATATTCAGTTTAGTCGTAATGTTCTAGGCTTACTTTATTTTTAAGTCGTTCCTTTATGTAATCCACAAGTTAAATAAATTTCACTCGAGGTAGTATCATTTATTTAAGCTAAAGTCTACGGACATGACCAACCTGTTCATTCTCTTTCTTTCCGATCAAATCTTCTCTTTGAAAACAAAAAACAAATAATGCAAATTTTTTGACATGACTGACTCTTTATTTATTTTTATATTGTTGTCCTAAGCAAAATTTCCAAGGTTCAAATGGGTAAGGATTTAAACTAATCTGAACATTCGAAATGTTCCTAAATCTACCTTTGTATGCTCATAAGCTAAGCTATTTAGTCTGTAACTGTCACTATTGACCTAAGGTATTTATTTTGAGAGCTTTAAGAAAACTAAAGTGAATTTTGAACATGTCAAATGCTCAAAATTTATTCTAATGTTTTAAAAATGTTTTTTCAGTGGTGAATTGACTTCAGTTATTTTTTAAATATATATATATATATATATATATATATATATATATATATAAGACTAAGAGTGTATTGAAAAGCTTACTTTGAAAAATCTTTGTTTTTTTAGTTTATCATTACGATAGAGTTTTTAAAAACATTGCGAAACGGTTAATGCTGAATAATCAATTACTGGCTGGTTCAACCATGCCAAGATTTAGACATTACTTTAAGTAATTGAAGTTGTGTTGGTAGTTGTTCTACCAAACTTTTACAATTGGTAAAAGATTGGAAGAAGGGAGGGTGAGAATGTTTCATGCCTTTGCTCCATAGACTCTTCCTCAAGCATTTAATTTTGTCTCTTTTTCCTGTGTTCACTCTAGAGTAATTAATTCTTTAGTAGAATTCTAAAATAAATACACGCAAAATACAGATAGAAAATAATATTAGGCTTTACTTTAGAACGAATGTTTGTATTGTATTCTCTTTGAACGTTATACGTTGCTTTTCAATTATATAACGAACACTTTTTTTTAAAAAACTTTGCTTGATAGCATCTTAAACCAATTTATGACATAAGGACAAAATAGATTACTTTTATTTTTCAATCTATGGCATTTTATATATATTTTGATTATTTTAGAAAGAATTCCTGACTACAAATTTTACAGAACACCAAACATTGTCAAAGGGATTGATGATTCATCAAGTATTAGTAATAGTTGTTTATATATAAATATATACGTAAGGATGAGTACAAAACTAATCGTTTACAATTATAGCTTAATATTAAACTTCAAACATGAACTCAATCGCTTTAAATTGTACAACTTGATATTAAATAATTTTAGTCAGTAATGGTGTTCCTACTGACTGGAGCGTTCAGCCAGTAATATACTAGATTTCAAGTGAAGGGGAGATCGGTGTTTAAATCTGTCGTGTGTATTAAGGATGGTTTTTAATTAATGGTTTTTCCATCCTCCATACACGCAATAGTGCGTACAATTCCTCTAAATTAAATCTTTCTCATACCTAATAGATTAAACTAGTAATTGTCTTGACATTACTGTTGCTCTATGTTTTGGCAGTTAAGAAGCATATTATGGTATTTTGTGGTAGTTTAGAAACGTATTTAAAAAAGTTAATCGTTTTGTCCTAGCTGACACAGCTTATATAGGAAGTGAACCTGTTTCCTCTAGTTTGAGGTGTCAATGCTTTCATGCCAAGTTGTGAATGATTAACATTTTTTCAATATTTTCTAGGAAAGTTATACAAGTGTTAATTTGAATAAAACTTGAGGGATGGCAAAACAAATATTTAAAGATAAATATTATGATACAACCGTGCATACTTTTTAATTTAAAATTACTAAACCCTTCCTTAACCTCTGACAAGACGTGTATTAATCATAACTTGTGAATGTGAGGAATGACAGGCCTCCACAATGGTTCGGATCCCACGTTAAACTGTAGGTCCTTAATTTCATCTCACAATCACCCTAACATTACACATTAGCGTAAGTGCGTATAAACCGAACGGGTAGTAAGACGTGGTGCTAATAATAATAATTTTAATTTAAAGTATATTATGGCCTGGAACAATTTTTTTTAAACAGATTATTAGTACAACAGCCTTTAATTGGTCCTCCATAGAAAAAAATACTATTCATAAACAATTTTCAAATAAAAATTTGTAACAAATTAATTTAAGTAACTTTCTAGAAAATTAACATTTTCAAAAATATATAATTAAACTACTCATATACTTACTTTATTATTTACTTACTTATTAACTTACTTAATGACTCTAGTAAATCAAAAGTTCAAAACCACACTTTCAAAAATACGTTACCTATCACTATCTTGAGTTAGTTATATCCAGTCCACCTAATTACACCCTATCCTTATCTTGAACTACTTATATTCATTTCACCTTCTTACATTCTATATCTTTCAGGTCCATTCTAATAATATCCTCTCATATGCGTGTAGGTCTTCTCAATGGTTTCTTCCCATTGGGTTTGCCAGTCAATACCCTGAACATGATTCTAGATTCTCCCATTAGCGCTGCATGTCTTGCCTACCGTAGTCTACGAGACTTTATTATCCTAACAATGCCTTGTGATGATTACCGGGTATATGACTCATCATTATGAAATCTCCTTTCCTCAGTAGACCCATCTCTCTTTGCACCTTGTTTTATAACACCCTGAAATTGTTTTTGTCATAATTTTTTTTAAAATAAAAACAAATACGTATTGTTGCTTATCATGTACAACACACAACACATATCCATTTTGAAAATAACTATTTAGGCCATTTATAGAAAAATCGAATATTCAAAAATCAGTAATTTGTAAAATATCCTATTTTATATTTATAATTAAAATTTACTACCCATTACGGTTGTAAAACCACGTCCAAACACATTTGTAGACGGGTAGACAAATATTTGGACCGAGAGAAGTGTAATATCCAATGTATTGAGTAGGTGTGCCCATAGAAAGAGAAATTACAGCATAATCTCGTCGACGAAAGTACTCACAATGACAATAGGTTTAGTTTGTCAATATATTTTTTCGTGAATTAGCTAATTTATTCCCTTACACCATAGTGGAGCACGCTTTTTATTAATTGAAAATTAAATCAAACAACTTCTAGTTTTGGAATTTTAAGCCGTCTTAGAAGTGGTAAAGAAAAACGTCCTACCAAATGTTTTATTTCACACTAATTACAGCCCTAATTTCATAATTATTCTAAGATTCCGGAAAGGCCTCGTTAGTCTTACACTCATGACAACTAAAACTCACAAGGACAAACATTTCAAAAGGCGAGAGGTATTAAAATAATTCTGTTTTCCATCGCAGACTAATAAATATCACCTAGTCAATGATTTTATCTTAAAAATAACTTTGCTTTCAATACTTGGGCATTGGTTACAAATATTGGACCACCTGAAAGTTTCTAAAGTACTAACTAGGGGCTTGATAGAAAGTATGACTATCTAGAATATATTCTTATTTTGAAAAATGGTATTTGAGTGAGAAGAGAGAAGGGATCTTCTTAGAAGTTCGATCTCTAAAGGGTATGTTTAATAAAACCCGATGAACATTAGTTTATGTTTTCTACTCCAACATTTTTACTACACCACTAACCATTAAGATTTAATGTTTTAATACTCGCTTCAGTGACTGTATTATCCAAGGCGTCACTTTTGTAAGAGACTAAACTAACGATGATGGGGGCATCAGGGTTCAAATACATGTTACGCTCTTAGAGGATGGTTTTTCTTTTATGGTTGTACATTCTCCCGCCATGAAAATATGTGTACGTTTCATTTGAATTCTACTTACTTAATTTATAACCCATTCCTGTTCCGTACAGATGCGTATATACCAGATGTGTAGCACGATACAGGGAGCCCCCAAAATAATAATGATCATAGAAAAATGTATGTATGAGGTAAAATTAAAAAAGTAAACAAATATTCACTTTTAAAGAAGGTGGAGTTTCATGTTACAGTTTAAAAAAAACTATTTCTATTGCTTATTTATCAGGTTGTATTATTTGGAAATGTTAATCGTTAGAGGCAAGAGTTCTGACCACTCGTTAGTTTTTGTAGCTATAGGTAAGATTCATGTGAGGGTCATTAAGAAATTGCTTACTTATCGTCAGGAAATTAACAGTTTTTTATTTAGCATCGCATCCTACAACCCATTCAGGTTGTATGCACAATAGCTGTTGTTTTGAATAATGGCGAACTACAAGTTAGCTGGATTTTGTGCTAGGTTGACCAACGCACAACTTCACGACTCCATTGTTTTAAATATGTGGATATCCTAGAAATGTACAGTTCAATTTACATAGGATGTAACTAGTTTGACGGCTAGAAAAATAACTAGATCTATTTTAACGTAATCACACTCATGTCATGTTATATGCATCTGTTTACTTTGATGGATATTATTATTATTATTATTATTATTATTATTATTATTATTATTATTATTAGCACCGCATCTTACTACCCGTTCGGGTTGTACGCACTTACGCTAATGTGTAATGGTAGGGTGATTGTGAGATGAAATGGAGGACTTACAGTTTAACGTGGAATCCGAACCACGGTGGAGGCCTGGCATTCCCCATATTCACAATGTCTTGTCATAGGTGAAGGAAGGGTTTGGTAATCAGATAAATCTGTGCCGGGACCGAGGATTGAACCCCGGCTGCCAGCACAGAAGTCTGACACCTTACCCCTAGACCACCAGGTCACCGATGGATATTATTAATAGCTTAAAAAAAGATAATAATATAGTAGTAACATTTTATCAATGTTGGCTGTAAAACATGTTTGTTTTTTCCTACAATGTTCTTTCTTGTATAATTTGAGTGAGCTAAGACATTAGACATTGAACAATTATAACAGATATTGGGATTCGTGGTGAAACATGAGAATGTTTTTCGATAAATTATAATATGCCCTAAATGGCTAGTTTTAGCTAACGTTCTGAAACTGTTGATTCCTTAGGAACACCCAAAATAAAACTAAACTAACAATCCAAATTGAAGTAAATGCACTCGAAAATATGTTTTACTATATTTTCTATTTAGAACTAGATCAACATTTAGTTACATACCTACACAGAACAGTGGATGTGATGTTGGTTTGTGGGTCATGTTCTGTCACATTTCTGATTTTAGGAACTCTCCAAATTAAACTAACCTTCTATTAATATAAATGTAGGAAAATGCACACCAAAACACGTTTGATAATAGGAGGTGTGTGAACCTTTGAAATGTCTTAAGTCAAAGATTAAATCTCCTTCACTCTGACTTCGACACCCGCCATAGGCTTTGCATCTTCAAACAATTTTAAAGGAAGAAGAAAAATATAATATATTATGAATCGATTTTAAATATATATATCACACAATATGACACATTTCCACTTATATTTAATTTTAAGACAATTATTAAACAGTACAATAACACAAATAATACGCATTGACATCTATACTGCAAGCATAGATAAAGTTAGATATATAAACATAAAAAAATATAAAGTAGTTTGCTTTATTTATTTTATATATTTTTCAAAGCCTTTCTATTTTACATGGATACACTTAGTGATGAAATGTTACATTTGGAGCATCGCACTGTAAGGAGCACCAACTTTTAAGAAGATGGAAAATAAGTTATTGAAGAGCTTTTAAATGTGGTGCTGGAGAAGACCTGAGAAGATCAAGTGGACAGACAGTGTGACAAATGAAGACGTCTTAAGAAGATTGGTTAAGAAAAGAATCCTTTTGGATGTGATTATTCGATACAAAGCAAACTAGAACTCATTCTTATGATGTACGAGGTTATACAAGGAAAGTCTGAAGGAAAGAGTAGATTAGGAAGAAGGGGGATTCAAATATTAGATGACTTGCAAGATAGAAACACATTCTGGAGAGGAGGCAGAAGACAGGGTACATTGATGGTATAAGTTCACCGAAAAAAATCGAATGGGCCCGTCTTAAGAAGACAGGTTAAATAATAATAAACTTAATGAATAATTTGAAAACTGTCTTATGGGTCAACAACAAAAATCTTAACTTCGACTTTGACTTCGTTTTTGCTCCACAAGATCCAGCTTCATTAAACTTCACATTTAAAAAGTAAATTTCTCACACACCTATTAATTATTATATTTATTTTAAACTAGAAAAAATCTAGTTACGTACAGGGAGTAGGGAAGGTGATATTCAGAAGCTGTATCCATACTCCACAGTATCGTCCCTGAAGTCAATATCTCAACTAGCGGCACTCGTGTGTATTTTTTCAAATGGGGGGCGAGGGTGGGGGGGGGGGGGGGTGGAGA
>CABEEJ010002037.1:102491-126414 GCA_901482245.1 Timema douglasi
GGGGGGGGGGGGGGGGGGGGGGGGGGTTGGAGAAAATTTCAAGATTTTAACCTTTTGTAGGAGAGAATTATAGAGCATCTGAATATAGTTTTAAGCTAATGAATTTCAAGAGCCAATTTTTGCAACAAAAAAATCTGCAAAACTAACAAGGAAACCAAATTTAGTTGTATTTGAACCCATGGAAAAGAAATATATTTTTCACAAGTTTATTGAACAGAACAAAATGAAAATAAATCTGTTAAAAAAAGGAATGGGATGAAATCTACATTTTATAATTTGTATCTCTGTTAACTCGGATATTGATAATTCAAATTTCTTAATAGTAGATTACAGCCAAATCCCAAATACACAATTTTATTTTTTCATAAAAATAACAAAAATAAAAGTGAATACTGCATATAGATAAGAGGGTGGTTGAAGTCTTCTCTTTATCAGCCATTTATGGGTGCTTATTAATTATCAACCGCTTTCCACAACAAGTTGTATAAGTTATCAGAGAGCTTGGTCCTCAACCTCACAGAACCTCCTTTTCTCTCGAGTGAACAGTGGCGGCACAAAGTCAAGAGCTTGTGTCTGCATTGTTAGCAAGTATACTCGTAGATAGGTTCAGAATGAAGGTACTTACTACTCTATTCCTTTATAGTGATTAGCTTTGCGCTTTTATAAGAGGCTGATACCGAGTGTGGGAGCTGACTACGATGCGGCCGAACCTGGCGACTAGAGTCGGGATCGCCATTTGAAGAGCTGAAAAGGTGGGATGGAAGGAATAATAATAATATTTAGCACCGCGTCTTACTACCCGTTCGGGTTATACGCTTTAAGTAATAATTACTCTAATAGATTAGGAATTGGGAAGGTTGAATTAGAGGAAGTGAACCCGCAATTGCGTGGAGGGAGAGTGGAAAACCATTTAGGAAAAACCACCACCCAGTTCACCCGACCGAGATTCGAACCTCGATCTCCCCGTCCTCAGAAGTCAGGCTCTACACGATAAGCGCGTTAGCCAACTACGCCACCGAGGCGGGTCAGGGATGGAAGGAGATGCGAGGTTAAGATCAGGTTTTTTTTGCAGATTTTATTATAAAAATATTGTTTTTTTTTAGCCAAAACAAATTAAATTGGGTTTTTTTTTCGGGTACGATGCCAAAATGAAATGTTTAATTAGTAGAAACTTTTAGTTTAATTTTAAGCTCATAGTAATATCAAAAGTTCTTGAGTATATTTTGTCACGGGTATTGTATAACATTTGACAAGAAACGTGTTTTTTTTTTAAAAAAGAGGAAAACTCCAGTTCAAATTCCGCAGTACAAATATTCAAGAATTTTTGGCCTTCTTCAGTGGTCAAATGGTCTAAGGCGTCACTATCGTGTTGGATTAGACTTCCAATGACGGGGAGATTGAGGTTTGAATCACGGTCGGGCGTACTGAGGGTGGCTTTTCCAAAATTAAATTCAATCTTCCACATCCCTGACTCATCAGTATCACTAGAATATATGCGTATAGCCTGAATAGGTTGTAAAACGCGGTGCTAAGAAAAAACCACTGATATAATATTTTATTTATATAAAAAAAATTAGAGCTATATTTTGTTATATTAATTGTAAAAAATATTATCCAATCGTGCATCCAGTTCACCTCCCACCTTAAGAGTAGGATACTACACATCAGCTAAGTCAGTAATCACGTCTGTCTAATGATCTGAGTATCCCGGGTTCTACTCTCCACAGAGGACAAAAAGAAACATATTCGATACAATTGGGATTTCCCTTCTTAGTGATGCACTAACCGCTTATGGACTGGCGGTTATATTAGTTGTATGGCAAAGCCAAATGTTAAGTCTATTGTTGATATAATCACTGTGTTCATAGAGGTCAGTTAAATAGCATAAATCAATAATTATAGTTAAACTTTAATTACATTTACAATCTAAAAATATGCTTTTATATTTTTCATCGCATCTTGCTACCCTTTCGGATCACACGCGTATATACTTTATTTTAGCACCGTGTCCTACTGCCCGTTTGAGTTATACGCTTACGTACTAAATACACTAGTGGTTTTAAGGATTAGGAATGTTATATTTATATAGAGTGTACCCGCATTTCCTAGAGTGAGAATGGAAAACTATTTTGTAAAAATAAAAACGCCCCTAGTACACCCGACCGAGATTCGAACCTCGATCTTCCCGTCATCGGCAGGTTAATCCACTGTGAGACTGATGCCTTGGACTATTCAGCCACTGAAGCGGGATGCATATGTACTAATTATGCTGATGTATTAAGCAGGAAGAAGGATTAACTTAGATTAATTGTACCCTCATTTTCGTGGCGAGAGTGTGTAAAACCACTTAGGGGGGAAAAAAATCAGTATACCCTATACAACCTACAAGGATTTGAACCCCGATATACTAATTATCAAAATTCCAGTCTATGATGAGTGTGACTCCTTAGAATTATTAAATTATTAAATACTTCTGCACAATCATTACGAGTCAAAGTCGATTAGTGTAGCAATACAAATATTTCCTTTGTATATACCTTCCTTTTATAACGATGAAAGCAATTTATTTTTATAGAGGGTTGTTTGAGAAATATATTAAAAAGAATTTATTCGAATTATAAACGCATCATCAACCTCTATCCTTCAATATTCTTATTCCCCTATGTTTGGATAAAATAAATTATACAAACAAGTTGAAATGGCGGTAATACGATTGCTTTGAGTGAAATATGATTGGTGCACACGCTACCGATATTGATTTTATATTAGGCGAACAAAATCAACATGGTAGAGTTTAGAACGATTTCGAGAAAAGAAAACTAAGGAAGAGGGGAGGGATAAAAAAAAATATAGCATTAATCATACTGTTAAATGAGGTTGGTTGAGAAAAATTCGTAAGATGGTTCAGAAACGTTATTTTGAACTTTCAAGTCCTTATTAAAAGAAGGAAATATGTTTTTGTTAAAATTATAGTAAGCACCTTTGGTTCAGGTTTTTCGTTAGTTATAGGATGGTCGGTTACCATTAACAGTCTGTACATACACTACATTTTATGTTGAAAGTTCATTTCTACTTTTATATTTACCTTAATGCCCATTTGAGCTATACGTATTATTATTACTCAAATGAGGTGTGGTTTATAGGAAAAGTACAAGAATATTCTTAGAGGAATATTAGCTAACTATTTAAGTAAAACTACTTTAATGTGTACCTTTGGGATTAGAATTGTTTTATTATCACATACAAAATTAACTTTTGAGCGATGGTTAACAATTTCAAGACAAGAGTCAATCATACAATGAAAGTTATAAACTAAATACATGTTAGAACAAACACTAAAAGTATCGTACACAGTGAGGACAACTGACATACACAATAATACTCTTTTCTGAGTTAGGCGCTAGTATACAACTTATTAAACATGCCTCTCTTTTTTTTTTTCAAACAAAGAATCATAAGTCAAGGCGTTTTGGTAGGTGGACAATTCTACCAGACCTTGTAATAATATTAGGCAAACTAGTTCCATGAGGCACAATATTCATTTCTGAATTAGGAGACTGAGAAGTTGAGGCTATTATGTCCTCTGGCTTGTTATTAGGAGAGGATGGCGGTGTTACCTTTAATCCCTCAAGCTCACCCATATCATCACCAAAGCTCCTCACCCTATTATGATCTTCACAGGAAATGTCATTACCAGAGTGCCTAGGCCTAATATGAAGTGAATTTCGTCTATAAAGTTTTCCTCTTATACACACCAGATAAGATCTGTTTTTCAATATCTTAACCACACTGCCCTCTTCCCATAACCGCAGTTTTTTGTTCCAAATAAAGACATACTGCTCAGGGTTAAAAACTTGCTCATGGGATCGAGCAGTTTTGTCATAATATAACGATTGCCCTACTTTCGCAGTCACTGCATCATCAATAATTATTTCTGGCTTCAAGCGGCAATCCTGTACAGGCAGTCTAGAATTGAGGGTGCGACTTTGAAGAAGCTGAGCAGGTGAGTATGGAAGCCTTGCTACCGGGCTATTTCTATAATCCAGAAGAAAAAGTGGAAAGTCTCCATGGTCATATTGTGCCTTTTTTAACATCAATTTGACTATTCCAACCGCTTTTTCAGCCAAACCATTGCTGCGGGGATAGTGAGGACTGGAGGTTACTAATTCAATATTCCATGATTGAGCAAATACTTTGAATTCATATGAGTCAAAAGGTTGGTTGTCAGACATGAATTGTTTGAGAATCCCAAAATGTGCAAAGATTGGTTTGAGTTTACTTATAGCAGTGGAAGCAGACTTACTCAGGGCCTTCTCAGACTCAATCCACAGCAAATGGTAGTCCACAATAACTAGATAGTTTCAGCATAAGGCGGTGGAGGCGATTATTGGTAATTTTCCCAATGGCTTTTACAATGATGGAGGTGAGTGGCTGATGATCTGAATGAACAGTTACAGCTTTGTGACCATAGACAAAGTTATGGAACCTGTTAAATGAAAACGAGACAGCAAGCAACTCTTTTTCCACCTGAGCATAATTTTTCTCAGTGCTGGTAAGCGATCGTGAAGCATATACAATGGTCTTGCTATCCTTTAAAGTGGCACCAAGAGCATATTGACTACTGTCAGCATGTATGTTGATGGCTTTTGAGGGGTCAAAAGGAGTCAACAAGGCATGTTGTGCTATAGATTTTTTCAAAAGCTCTAACTGCTTATTGTGGGAGGAATTCCAAGACCACTCGGAATTTTTTTTCAGAAGTTCACTGAATGGGGTGCAAATATCTGACAGGTGGGGCACAAATGGTCTTAGGTAGTTGACTGTTCCCAAAATACGCTACAAATCCTTCCTTGAAGCAGGTACTTCTATGTCCTGAATAGCCTGAACCCTAGTATCATCAAGACGAATTCCATCCTTATCAAATTCCAAACCCAAAAATTTAACTTTATCCACAAAGAATTGAACTTTTTCCAGGTTGAATACTATGTTGTTTTCACGAGCAGCTTGAATAACCTGTTTAACTATTTTCCATAACTCTTCCATTGTGTCTGCTCCACATAAAACATCATCAAAATATACACATACTCCCACAATATTCCCAAAGTATTTATGAGTCATCTTTTCGAAGTACTCAGGAAGCACACTTAGTCCAAATGAGGCACGTAAAAACCAATAACATCCAAATGGGGTGCTGAACGTACATAGACCAGCTGATTCTTTACTCAATTTAACTTGGTAAAACCCATATTTTAAATCAAATACACAAAAATATTTTTATTGCCCATTTTGGAACTAATCTCCTCGAAAGTGGGAATCAACACATAATCTCGGACCAAGTTTTCGTTGAGGTCCTTAGGATCTATGCACAGCCTTATGGCCCCTGTTTTATGTTTCTCTACAATAACTAGATTGTTTACCCATTCACCAGCGTCACAACATTCAATAATGCCACGCTGTTCAAGGTCATCTAAATGCACCTTAAGTTTACTTAACAGTTTTAGGGGAACTCTGCGGGCTGGGCTGCTTTTAGGTATAGCACCTTTTTTTAATTTTAAATCAAGAACCTCTGGAAAACATCCAAGGCCATTAAAAACATCCTGGTTTGAATTCCAGAAGTTTTGAAAATCAGGTTTATCAGCATTGAGAACCCCAACAAAATTTTTTGTAATGAGATTGAGATTCACACAAGATGAAAGGCTAAGTAAGGGTACGGCTTTAACTGAATTGACAATAGTAAACACCAAGCTATGTGTTTTGTTTTCATAGACAACAGGAAGACAAATTTCACCAACAGGTGCAATCTCAAAACCCCCAAAAGCTTCAATATAAGTTTTAGGAGCACTTAGCCTAGAACTATAATCAGGTCCAATGAACTCCAAAGACCTTAATGGAAGGATGTTAACTTCTGCCCCTGTGTCTAGTTTGAAAAGTATAGGTTTGCAGTTAATTAGCAATGATATGCACCAATGACGATTGGTATTAACAGAATTTATAATTGAAAGAGAACCTATATCTGAATAACCTGAAACAGGGGGCAAAGGGTGACCATCAGTATCTTGTAATTGACAAAAATAACTACACTCACCAGCATTTGAAGTCTGGTTAGCAACATTATTATCAGCGTTCATAGCTCCTAGATCAAAAGCACTACGACCACTAGAAAAACTATTTGTGGCAACACAATTTCTGGCAAAATGGTTCATACCTCGGCATCGATTACATCGCTTATTAATTGCGGGACAAGGCCGGTTTGGATGGTCATAACCACAACGATAACACACTTTTCTAATAAACTTTTCACTAAACTTGTTTCTGGACACACCAAGATTTTCTTTGGGGTCGGGACGTAACGGTTCAGTCTGCTGTAGATTGTTCCAACTTCTTGATTGTCCTGTTCTCTGAAGGTGGCACCGATTCTGCACTTGGGAGGTTTGGGGGGTGGTTGTTTTTCTACTCACTTTAAATATATCACTCTGCGAGGATCCCCCTCCATCCTCAATGGTTTTCAAGTTTTTGTCTGCTAGCTCCACTGATTTGCAATATTCTACAACTTTGTGTAGGGTAGTGTCTTCCCTAAGAAGGTGTTGTTTTATTGACTGCGAGTTCACACCCAATATTATTTGCGCACGTAGCAATTTATCCTCCTGGTCACCAAATTCACAAGGTGTGGCAAGAGCTCTGAGCTCTGCGTAGAAGTTTTCAAACGGTTCACCGAGACATTGTTTCCTATTAAAAAAATTGAACACAAGGATGGTTTCATTCTTCTTCGGAATACAGTGAGATTTAAGAACAGACAATATACCATTGACTGTTTCCTCTTCAGGTTTGATGGTAGTTAAGGTTTTATAGAGTCGGACAGCATCTCGTCCTAATAGGTTTTTTAGCCTGGCTATTTGCACGCCCGAAGATTTTGTTCCAGTCTCCGTCGCCTCAAAATATTCTAGAACTTCTTCCTGGAATTCATCGAAATTCTTCGCCAAATCTCCGGCAAGATTAAGTGACTTTGGTTTATTAAACTCCATATTGATAACTGCTTCTTTACCGGACGAGATAATTGAATCCACAAATTTGAATCACAGATAAACCACTGCAGACACTACCGACTGCGCCATGTTTTATTATCACATACAAAATTAACTTTTGAGCGATGGTTAACAATTTCAAGACAAGAGTCAATCATACAATGAAAGTTATAAACTAAATACATGTTAGAAAAAACACTAAAAGTATCGTACACAGTGAGGCCAACTGACAAACACAATAATACTCTTTTCTGAGTTAGGCGCTAGTATACAACTTATTAAACAAGAATCGCAAACCTTTCGCTACCAGTACACCAGAAGATTGGTATGAAGATGAAGATTGGTCATATTTTTGTTGAGTGGTTAATTTTCCTATACAGAATAAGCGTTTTAGAATTTTGATAGTATGGACTTTACAAATACCAAAATAAGTTTTTGGGTCGAAATTGATATTTTATTATTATTACTATTTATATGTATTTATTATATGAATAGTAAAATTATAACTAAAGTTCATAATTATATGCTAAGTTAAAATATATCGTCTTGCTTTCTTAATTATGTATTTACTCTATTGCATTAAAAACTTGAAAGTTCACTGTCGTATTTACAAAAGTACACCACCTATCCCTATCGTGAGTTAGTTCTATCCAGTCCACCTCATTACACCCTATCTCTTTCATTTCCATTCTAATATTATCCTCTCATCTGCGTCGAGGTCTCCCCCATTGTGTTTACCAATCAGTACCCTGGACACGGTTCTGATTCTTACATTCATCATGCATGTCATGTCCACCGTAATTTGCGAGATCTGACCATCATTAAAAATATATTGTGATGAGTACAGGGTATGTAACTAATTATTATTTAGCCCACACTACGCAGTATCTTTATTCCTTTTCAGACTAAACATCTTCTGAATCACCTTGTTTTATAACAGACTACATTTATTTTAGTCGTGTGAAGTATGATACCATGCTTCACACCAATATATAACAACCGGTAAAACTATTTTGTTTTATATATTCTGAGTTTTATATTCCATAAAAGCATTCTACAGGCTACTAAATTACTGGCCTAGTAGTAGCATACATTTTCCTACTGTATTCTATTCATTATTTCCACTCTAATATCGTTATTACTGGTTAAAGCTGTTCCTAAATGTTTAAACTAATTAACAATGTATTATTATTTTCTTACCACTCTAAAAAGATTTAGTCCACAAACACCTTTGTATAAGAGATCTTCTCCCCCAAAAACTAATCTTCCTTACTCCCTTACCTCCAGTTTAAACCTTATTAAGGTAAACAATACATCATAATCTAATCAACGCATCGTGTAAAGGTTTTACGTATTTTACTTTAAAATACCATTCAGAGCAATGAAACTATTTTATTATGTATTTAAAAATTCAAACAAATTAAAAAACATTTAGTTTAAAATAAAAACAATATCAAACAGATATAAATTATTTCTTGTAAAATGAAGTTTATAGAAACATACCTCAAAACAAATTCTGGCTAAAGGATAAATTTTGTGTATAGTTTCCCGGTTAATTGGTCATGAGATAAACCATTAATCGGTGGTGCGTATTCCTACTAACGTAGGTGACCTGGGTCCTGAAGAGATAAACATTTATCAATGTTAAACTGTGTATTATGAGAAGGAACTGTGTTTATAAAAAGTATCATTAAAAATATAGGCATTAATTTAGATTTTATAAAATTACGTAGTATAAAAAGTAATAGAATAAAAAACTCCATCGTGTGAGCCTGCAACTAAGCTATACCGACCGAACGGCCGCTACCATTATCAATGATGGTGCTAACATCTATGGAGATTGGGTGTCATGTGGTCATCATAATGAAACTTTCAGCCCTTAATCTCAGTTTTCTAGACCAAACCTATTACTTATTTATTCCTGTAGTTCCTATTTGGTCTTCACGAGGCTGAGTTGATCCCGTTGCAGACCCACAGCTTTACATAAAAATTCCGGAACACCGGGGATTTAACTAGAGACCTTTGAATATGTATCCAGGAATTTGGACCACTAGAACACAGAGAAAGTCAAATATTAATAATATATCAATATTTATAATATTTATATTAATAATATATATGTATAATATTTGTATTAATAATATATATTTATAATATTTATATTTATATAATATCAATATTTAATATTTATTTTCAAATGCAGTCATGGTTTCGTGGGTATTATCTACGTCATATCGTTGAATACGTGTCCTGAACGTTAATCTCGTATGATATGGTTTGTCAGTGTCTGATTTGTCCACCTCTATTATGTTACATCTATTTTCTCTAATTATTTTACTTTTTAGCTTAATTTTGTAGCATATTCATGGCATGCTTAATATATTTTTTATCCTGCTTTAAAAAAAAATACAGTTGCTATGATTATACTCTACTAATCTAGCTAGAATAATATTACCAGAAATGTTGAAACCAAATTTAAAATACCATTGTTAATACAACAGCATACCTATATTTTATATTCAATAATATAAAACATATAAATACAACTTAGAAAGGGTATTCATGTTTTTGGAAAACCAAAAATAATCCCTGGCTAACAGTTTTTTGCTGTACCATCGTAATTTTCTTCATAGTGGAAATACATTTTTTTCCACAAAAGGAGAGAACCTAGTAAGTTTTTATGGTTATGAAAAAAGCAGCACTTTAAAGCTTGTGTTCTTGTATGTGAGTGTGGGAATGTATGAGTATGTAATGTACCGTATCTTTTTACTTGAAGCATGCTTGTAGCCTCACCACAGAGACGAATATACAAGAAAATCTCGCATATAGTAAGATTTCAACGTCAATAGGACATGTTACCTGCATTTTCTTCTTCTTGTGGAGAATATAAAGTGTAAGAAACAGTGGACGTGATATCTCCTTTCCACACGAGCGCTTCCTTAAAAACGTCGCTGACAAGGAAAGAGGTAAGGGGTGGATTTTAAGGAAGATGAACAAAAGGAAAAGGAGTTTAGAGGGGGACAAAGGCAAAAGGGTGAAAGACCAGTCGACGAGGATGGCTTAGTAATTATACGTCTTATAGAGCTAGAACGTTGGGGATCCTTCAACCCTAACGAAAGAAAAGGGGAAGAAATGTGTGTGTGTGGGAGGCTGAAGAAAGGGGAAGGGGAGTCAGAAAAGGGGGTCACTATATATCCATGCTCTTGGTGAAAGAAAACGGGCGACGTCGTAAAACAAAAACTCATCCGAGTGTAACTTTGTTCGATGGAACTCAATGAAGTGAGTCACTAAAAGAGGTTCACTTTACTTTCAAGAACACCCTGATAGACTATTGACAATAATATCGGTAGAGGAAAAAAAAATCGATATTAATAAAAGTTTAAACTAAAAAAATTAGGTAAAGTTAAAGTTTATAACTAAATTCTATTATTAACTCACCTTAGTATTAAAAAAGTAAACAGGAAAAAAATTAACTACAGTAGCCCCATGGTTTCTTTGGTGCTGACTGACAGCTCACAGCTGGCAGCTGACGGCTTTGAAAAGTTACCAGACCAAATTATGTATCCTTACACCGAACCATATGATCTGCAAAAAACATGTGTTTAGCAGCTGTCATTTCTGAGAGTCAAAATTTAGGTATATACCTAAATGTTGACTGTCAGAAGTCAGTTGTGAGCTGTCAGTCAGCACCAAAGAAGCCATGGGGTTACTGTAGCTGGTGTAGCAGTTCTTTGTACAAGGAATCTATAAACTAGCGTTTTTATTTTTAGTATATAAAATAAACTACAGGGAATAGTAACCAAATATTAAATTATTATGTTTAAATACTAGTCCTCTATTGGCTTAAATTGTGATACAATGCTCGAAAGTAGGCTGACTAATGCACGTTGTCAAAATAGAGATATAATATAAACTTTTTTTTAAAAGTTGACACTTTTTGCCTGTTAAAGCTAATAAAAGGAAAAACGTGTGTCACAGCATAAATAATTGTTTATTAAAGGGTTGGGATTATATCCAATCAAAAGTATTTTACCATTATTTTGACGCATTTAACCCGTTTACCTTTTTTTTACCCATGTTACCATATTAGCAATTTTGGCACCATTTAAATCATTTCAAAGTTTTTACCCTTTTAACTAAATAAATAAACTTTTAAACCCTTTTCCCACTAATCACCTTTTTAATTTTTATCCTTTATACCATTTTCCCCACTAATCGCCTTTTTACTTTTTATCCTTTTTGCATCCTTTATCCTTTCCACTCCGTCTATGATGTTTACCGCGTTAACCTTTTGCCCCATTAATCTTTTACTTTTTCTTTACCTTTCTACCCTCTTTGTGGCTTTAAGCCTTTATACCTTCTTAATGATTTACTTTTTTTCATACTTACAATTTTACTCTTTTTGTTTTATTGCTTTTTTGATTAAATTTACTTTCTACCATATTTACCCTTTACCATTTTTACTTCCTACCCTTTTTACCCTCTACCCTTTCAAATTATACATTGTATACACTACACCATTTATACCCACGCTTTCTACCTCGTTTACGCTTTTTACTCCATTAACGTTTAAACCCTTTTTCCATTTTTTCCCTTTTAGCTTTTCTGCGGCTCTTACATTTTTTTTATTTAACCTTTTTTAAACTGTAAGCCCTTATATTTCTGTATGATTTACTTCTTACTCTTTTTACCATATTTTCTTAAGTGTGGGCTTTTTGTCCTTTTAAATGTTTAGGATATTTTTTGCAATTTTTGCCAGTTTCAATTATATCACTGTTCTCAAGTAAGAATTCAAAAAAGTGCAGTTTAATGATATTTCAAGGTTTGTCATATTCGGGTTTTTAATATCTCGGCTAATCGTTTGGACTTTTAGGAAGGTAATATATATATATATAGGCCTATCCTATATAATTGAAACAAGCGTCTCATCGTAATAAGGTGGACTCATACCGCCTCCTGAACCAATGCATGTTTTATTCTTTACATGTATTTAAATGACACCACTCTCACTGGTTTGTGGTGCGCCACCACGCCTCGGCACAAAACGGTGGCAAGGATTCGTCGGAGAAAATAAAACATGCGGTGTTGTATAGAGTCACGTGATATAGTGTCGCGCTGCAGTGGGAGTCACATTTGGCAAGGGAAAAATTTAATTGAGTAAAGTAATTTTTTGTATCATATTAAATCAGTAATCAATAAAACAAACTTTAATATAAAATAGTGCAGGTATCTCAATTGCGTTGCGATGGAAGAAGAATTCAAAACACTGTGCAACTCTTATTTTATTTAAGGTATTTATCGTGCACTTTTATGAATCTACTGATTATATATCAATACTCGAAAATTTCTATGAGGGGTGGTGAAAGGGCCTACCAATTTTTTCAGGAACGTTTTTTTCACATATCTTCCCGTGTACATTTACATGCCACAATCGACGTGGAACCGACGGATTTACTTCCACTCCGTAGAAAGTTGTGCCACGGATTTTTTATCGTTTAATAAAAATTCCGTTGACTATGGCCGTGTTTGAACTTACGAACAGTGAGTGCTGAGTTGAGCACTTTACCCAAAGACCACCTAAGTTGACTGCACAGCTCTTAAAAGACCGTATAAAGGCTGATTAACCGGAATATAAAATACGTTGATACGCTCAAACCAGACAGCGTATCGTAGTGCAGTGCTTTGCATTATTCACGTAACAGCAATGCAATTAAGCTATGTGTACTGATTTTTAAAATTTATTATACTACACATTTGACTGTATAAAATATAATTATTTTTTATATCATAAAATAATTTTACTTGTCCTAATCCCACTGCTAAACCATTTCAGTGGACGCATGGCCTAAGGTGCTACTCCCACAGTATACTAGACAATTTACGACGGTAAGGTTGAGGTTAGAATCTCGATCGGGTGTACTGAGGTTGTTTTTTCCAAAATTCTTTTCCTCTCTTCCTCCTTTACGCCAATGTGGGTAGATTTTTCTGAATTGTTCCTTCTTCCCCTTTAGCTCAGTACTATTGTAAATATTTAGACAGCGTTAACAGGAGGAGTGGTGCAAAATGAAGGACGTCTGGGAGCAGTTTAAGGAGGAAGGGAACGCGAGAAATGTCTATTGTAGTGTTTGCACTTTTTTACAGCAAAAAAAAAACAAAACTTTTGGTCAGTAAATAAACTATGGTTCTTTTATAAATATAGAGTTTTGATTTTTAATCTGATGATATCAACAGTTGTTGAATATTTGTCATGAGCATTGTGGTTATTAGAAGAGAAAATTTTAAATTAAAAGAAAAAGTTGTCATTAAATTCTAGGACACCTTTGACAAATATTCAACAAATGTTGCAATCACAGTGGGAAGAAACTTAAACTCTAGGTTTCTAATAGAAAAATAGTTGCTTCAATTTGGAGAAACAGAGTTTCGCTATAGACATTGCAAACACAGATACCTTTTCTCGTGTAATATAAATAAAGTTTACAAACAGTGCTAAAAAACTATTCTATAAACGCTCAATTTTTAAAAATAAATATAAAGTAATATTATCTCAACCTATGAAAACTTATTAAAACCAACTTATCGCTCAGGCGCGAAACTCTTACTAAAATAATAAAAATGTTTTCAAGTGACCCAAAATTTAATTTGCTCGTACTAATTATGATTATAATAAAAATAAAAATTCTGAAATTAATTAATTAAAGCTTAACAATAATTGAAGTCAAAACAAAGAAAGTTCACAAAAGCGAGATGATTAAAAATATAGACTTGTTAATATCAATATGCAGGATAAATAGTTTTGATGGTGGTATTTCAGATCTCATAGAATAGTTAGAGTAAAATATGTTCTTGGATTGCTTGGAATGGGGAGGGATGCGACTAAGATAAAAATAGAACCAAGTCACTCATTGAGTCGATCTTCTGTTGAAAAAATCCTGTAGAAAATGATTTAAAAATGAAACTCTTCATAATACAATTAATACCTGATAAATCTATTCACAGATATTCCTAGTCCTAGTTGAGATCCAGGGCTAACTGTTGACACATAACTTTCAACTTAAATACCATTTTGATAATATTCATTCGTGTGGTAAAATTAATAACTGTGGATTCACGAGATCTTTAAAATGACGTTAAGATAAGGAGTCTAGATCAAAAATCTAATTGGGCTGGTTCACTTCTGCCAGGGAGCTCAAAAGTTGAAGAGGTGAACTATTACAAAAAAAACAACCTTTCCCAAAAATTTAGATTTAAATTATTATTATTATTAGTTAGCACCGCGTCTTACTACCCGTTCGGGTTACACGCTTTAAGTACTAATTACGCTAATGGATGAGGAATTGGGAAGGTTGATTTAGAGGAAGTGAACCCGAATTTGCGTGGAGGGAGAGTGGAAAACCATTTAGGGTAAACCACCCCCAGTTCACCCGGCCGAGATTCGAACCTCGATCTCCCCATCCTCAGCAGTCGAGTTCAACACGACTGGTGCGTTAGCCAACTACGCCACCGAGGCGGGTTAGATTTAAATTGATGATATTAAAATGGTGAGGTAAGAAATAATACTGAAAAAGCGAAAATAGATTGAGAATATAATAGAATCGTTTTAAGATATTAACTTTTTTTTAAACTTTACACATCAAGGAAATCAAAGCTCTTGGCGTTTAAATGTCAACAAGATTCCCTTTCTCTTGTTTGGCATATATCTTCTCTCTCCCACACTATTTTTCCTAGCTTCTACAAAGTACTAATGGCGCCAGTTTTAACACAACAAAGACAATGACCTCCATTCGTGAAACACTGTTTATAATTATTGTCTATCTCAACGAAAAATTAAAGGATTAATTAATCCACACTGTTAATTGTTCAATACTCGTATAATACTTCCCATTGTTTATTTATATATTTCAATCCCCTCTTAGACTCGTATAACTTTCAAATACCGTGTTTGTTTCTATAAAATAAACGCTATGGAAATAAGACATTCTTAACTCCAAGTTCCATGTACTCGTGTATAAATAATATTTATACTTATAAATACAAGAAGGTTATTATTATTATTATTATTAATATTATTATTAGCACCGCGTCTTACTACCAGTTCGGGTTACACGCACTTACGCTAATGTGTAATGTTAGGGTGATTGTGAGATGAAATGAAGGACCTACAGTTTAACGTGGAATCCGAACCACGGTGGAGGCCTGGCATTCCCCACATTCACAAGATGTCTTGACAGAGGTGAAGGAAGGGTTTGGTAATCAGATAAATCTTTGCCGTGACCGAGGATTGAAACCCGGCCACCAGCACAGAAGTCTGACACCTTACCCCTTGGTTGCCAGGTCACCGACAAGAAGGTTATTAAATAACCAGAGGTAATATCTGCTATGTCACACTCGCGACCCTTCCGTGTATCATCTTAATAAACCCTGCTAGAGAATTATAGGCTGTTGTTTTTGTAACCTAATTGCTTGATAATATCTGTCAAGAGAAACACTTCAGGATATTTTCTGAAAGCTCCCCTCCCTGTCAGTAATCGTGTGGGACCTTAGTACAGGGTTTGTTCAAGGCTGATGAAGGGAAGAAGGATTGGGATAAAGGGGACGAAGAGTCGCAGGCACTGAGTTATGAAGCAATTAAGACAAGAAAGGGGGGGGGGAGGGGGCGGTGAAGAAAGGGGTGGCCTTGCTTCGCGAACTTACATCTCGACATCACTCACTCAAACTCTTCACTCCGATACAGTTAGAAAGCAAGAAGAGTTGTCAAATTATGAATCAACAAGTGATTGTTTCTTTGGGTTAGTGGTTAGCACACCTGGTACAAAGGTGGCAGATCATAGTTTATTCCCGACACTTTGTATTAGTATTTGAGCTTCCCCCTTCTTATCTTATTACTTTTTTCTCAACCTCTCAGGGAGCATTGTGATCGTCAAGGAAAATCGAATTCGAGATTTTGATAAGTGACGATTTTTCATGCATGACTCTCTGACACTTTTTTTTTTTGCAATATTGTCTGTCTGTCTGTTCATCTGCCTGTATCTTGGCTTAGGGACATCACCATTTTAAAGATCGGGCTACAGCTTGTGATATAAAGTTTCCATAAGGTTCCCCAGAGGGTGTTTCGGTATTAGATATATAATCCTAAAATTAAGGGTAGTTTACTTAAGGGTAAAAAAAAGACATACTATATTTTCTCAAATGCTGTTCTAACGATTATTTTGATTAATATTCGTGTCTATACACCGCTTAAAATCTCAAATAAAATTGCAACTCTTCTTTTCCCATGAAAATTACTTTTATAGTAGGGCTACTTTACTTGAGCAGAAATTTCCAATTTTTATCTCCATGGCTATTATCATAGTCTATTAAAATGTATTAAAAAATTAAAATCTCTTAATTGAATATATTTTTATAAAATAAATATTTTCTGTGCGATAATCAAATACAGGCTTACATAGTTTTATGTAGATATTTGATAACTGAAATTAATTGTTATATTCTTTGATGGACAGAGATATTCCTCTATCTTAATGTTTATATAACAGTATATATTATTTAATTTATGTTCTTTGTTGGAGTATTTCTGCAACAATGTACATTATTTTGTTTCACAAATCTTAAATAGTTTTTAGTAAATATCTCTATTTTAAGATAAAAGATAGTTCATGTGGTTAAACGTGGCATTTATCTTTCTCTTTTGATAACACCGGTTTGGGCTATCCGCATATTAATTATTAATTACTCTTATAAAGTAGGAATGAGTAAGATAGAGTTGAGATACATTGTAGCTATATTTACGTTGAGGGAGAGAAGGAACAATATAGTAAATATCTTTCAATAAACCCTGCCAAGGAAATAAAACTCACCTCCCCATCATCAAAAAATCAGCCAAGGTAAGCCTGTTAAATACACCTCGTACCCATCAATGCGAGTCTCTCAATCTCTCAAGCCATTAAGTAGACGAGAACCAGCATCCAAACCAGCCCCAACAAACCCAACTACTAGACTAAATCCTAAGTTTTCGATAGCTATTAAATTTTAAACTGAGGATCATTAAAGTAAATTTTCTTAACACTGGATTTATCCTAACTTGACAGGCAAATCTTTAGTAGTACTCAACCCGAAGGTTGGTTGAATCCTCAACAGTTCTACCTTCATCTTTAAATCCTAGGCAGTACTGAAGAGACGTACTAGGGAAATGAGGAGTGAAGTAATTTCCCATTTTTTTCCCTCACTGAGCCAGAAAGTAATATTGCACATATCAGTATTCCCCCACAGAATTGCAACCACCAAGTGACCCTACAAATGACACCTTCACTCCATTCATCATAGGGACTGATTTTATATTGAACGTTATTACTAGTATCGTAGCGCCACGCTGTTTTGCAGCATTTGATATGATAAGAAGCAAACAATAGAATGTTATTCTCAACAGTGGAGCGTGTCGTGCCCAAATGGGCGATCAGCTGAAACATATGGAGTCACGTGGTGCAGTGCCGAGCTTCATTGAGAGCTGACCTTAACTTGTTTAAACTTTAACTGTTGCCTTCCCATCAATCAGTAGAGTACTCATTGACCAGGTGTCAACTACAGTCTATTCCTATGTGACCTACCTAGAGTAGAGTTCATGTTTGATTGGCCAAATGAGGAATAAGCCGGGGAGAAAATACACATGTAGTTTTGACAAGCTCTGCTTACCCTGCCATCCCTTCACGACACGTCATACAATCTATTTTCCTCTACCCTAGCCCATTGGAATTTAATTATATGTAAAATTCAAATAGTTAGTAAATGTAATAAAGCATAGACCAATATTTTATTTTGTACAAATCATGATACTATAAAGCCACATGACCGACTGACTCACTCACTGGCATTAATATTTACCCCCTTACAGATGAGCTAGAAACTGGAAATTTGGCAAACTTATAGCTTCTAGCCTGTAACCGACGGGAAAATTCCAAAAAGTAAAAAATAATAATAATCCCCGAAAAAAATTCATAATGGTGGAGCAACTTTAAAGTCAGTGTGTACCTTTCTTTGGAGGCCTCTTGTGGCTAAATGGTAAGAACTATCAAAAACCGGATTGCACCAGAGATAATTTTTTGTTTTTAGGTAAATTGTGCCCATTTTACACACATTTTTTAATTTTAGGATACACATATGGGACCGCTAAAATCATAAACTTGTAAAAATAAATAGACGTTTAAAACAACGCTGGAATTACTATAGCTTACAATTATTGGGGGTTTGGGAGCGTAGCCCACAACGAGCAAAGCGAGTTGCTTACCATACAACCAGGCTAACCGTGTTTAACGAAATTAATATGGTTTAACAATGGTAAACGAATGGAAACTATACTGTGGAGAGAGAATGGAATACCATCCATGAAATAACACCCTCAGTGCACCCAGAACAGAGCCTTGACCTTTCCATCACTGCAAAATAAATAAAAAATGAGCATGATGTTTAGTTCACTTGCTCATGCAGCATCTATAAAAAAATTAAAATACATAATTTTTTCCCCATGTCATTTTTTGGTTGATAAAACATTTTTCAAAGTCGCTTGGGTAAAACATGCAAAATCAGCATTATTAAAAAATACGGTTAAATAATGAAAGCTTAAAAAGGGCAGGATTAACTCCCATATATCGGAGTTTAAAAAAAATGTGGTTGTCAATTCGAAAGAGTGTTGGCCTCAAGCTTCTTAAATTAGACTTTCCTCCTTCGGTTTACCCCTCCTTACCACCTCTTCTTCGGTCTTGCAGGTCTCACAGCTTATTTGGTCCACGCTACCCCATTTTCCCCTTTACCTCCCTGAGTACCACCGGGGACTTGGAAAACCCCAACTACCCTTTGCCAAAATCCTCTTACAGCCACTCCTTTGATTTAGTATGACAGCGACGTAAGTCTCCACAATATTCTTGTTAAATAAATATTTCTATGAGAATTTTGTTCTATCTTAGCTAAAATATATTTTCTTGCAAGTATTATTAATAGGTTAAAGATAAATAACGTTATATTTATAAGAAATGCACCCACAATTGCATGAAAGAAACGAGTAAATTATTTTCGGAAAAAAACTCCTTTGACTCAGCTGGGATTTGAGCCTAGAATTTCCAGATACCGGCAAACTAGACTAGTTAAGAGTAATATATTAAATGTATATAGGCCTATAATTATATAAATATACACACTTATATACTATATAATTTGTATGTATATAATATATATACATATAAATGTATGTGAATATGTATGTATATGTACATATACATGTTAACATGATATATACTTACTTACTGTATGGCATTAGGAACTCTAAAGCTCATTGTAGCAATTAAAAAAGTACGCCACCTATCCCTCTCTTTAGATAATTATAAACAGTCCACCTCATTACACTCTATCTCTATCTTGAGCTAGTTCTAGTCCACTTCATTACACACTGTCGCTATCTTGAGTTAGTTCTATCCATCCATCGCATTATATCGTATCTCTTTCAGGTTCATTCTAATGTTATCCTCCCATCTGCGTCTTCCCAATTGTCTCTTCCCATTTAAAATCCTTAACCAGGTTCTAGATTCTTCCACTCTCGCTGCATATCCACCCACCGTAATCTACGATATTTAACTATCATAACCATGTTTTCTGATGAGTACGAGGTATGTAACTCATAAATATATATATATATATAATATAATATAGCATATATATATATATATATATATATTTAGTGGTCAACTAATCCCCAATTTAATTTTAACTTTGGTTATTCCGTAGAGTCGGGCATTTGTTAAGTCCTGAGACTGGATATAAATATATTTCTAGAGGTCCAGGTTCATCTTCCTACAAGTGCGGGTGGTGACATTTACATATTAAACAAAAGGTTGTACTAATATTATCACGAAAATTTCAAACTGACCTAACCTAGTACACACAAACTATTAACAGACTTACATACACAAGTGCCAGAAATTGTATTACCTAATGACCCGCCTCGGTGGCGTAGTTAGCTAACGCGCTAATTCCGTCTTGAGCCAGACTGCCGAGAACGGGGAGATCAAGGTTTGAATCTCGGTCGGGTGAACTGGGGGTGATTTTTCCTATATGGTTTTCCACTCTCCCTCCACGCAAATGCGGGTTCACTTCTTTTAAATTCAACTCTCCCAATTCCTAATCCATTAGGGTAATTAGTACTTAAGCGTATAAACCGAAAGGGTAGTAAGACGCTGTGCTAAATAAAATAAAATCTATTGAGACGCAGCAAAAAATAGTCCACATAAAAATGTGTATATTCTAGTTTGTTTCCCATTCTTCACTTTTCTGTGAAACAAACTCTTTGTACAGGGTTGAAGCGGACGAAATGGCGTAGTTATGCGAATGATTACTATTCGTCGGAAGAGAGGTATTCCTTTTTTCCCTCCTATTTTTTTATATAAAAAAAGAAGGAAAATAAAATCAAACCTAATTAATCATCGGTGTATTGGAATAATAGCTCCTATATCACGGGAGAGAGAAGCGTGCTCTGTTGGGGTTGATATAAAGCTCTAACTAACCGCCACAAAGCGGGGTGAAGCGTGCCCATTTGACTGGAGAACGGGGCTGGAAAAAGAGAGGTAGTGTGAGATCATACACCGTACTCACCGTCCGCGACGCTCTGATGGAGCTCAGGGCAAATACCACCTTGTTTTTTTTTTAGGTCGTTATTTATTTATTTATACTCCGCATCTTACTACTCGTCCGGGTTATCCAATTTGACCAAACTATTTAAGCATGCTTAAGTAGCCACGTGGTATAGTGGTTAGTGCACCTGGACACCTACTAAGGGATCCCTCATTCGATTCCTCTGCTGGTGACTTTAATATTTTTGTCGAAAGGGGAATTATCCCAAAGGTCACAAGGGTCGGGTTACTAGGCATAAATTAGGTTAAGATTATTATTATTACTATTATTATTATTAGCAACGCGTCCTACTACCCGTTCGGGTTATACGCACTTACGCAAATGTGTAATGGTAGGGTGATTGTGAGATGAAATGGTGGACCTACAGTTTAACGTGGGATTTGAACCACGGTGGAGGCCTGGAATTTCACACATTCACAAGTTGTGATTAATACACGTCTTGTCAGAGGTGAAAGAAGGATTTGGCAATTAGATAAATCTATGCCGGGACTGAGGATTGAACCCCGGACCCCGAGAAAAGAAGTTTGACACCTTACGCCTAGACTTCCAGGTCACCAATTAGGTTAAGAGTATCTACTGGTTTCACGTCCTAATACTATCACCATCACATAATCTCATCGTGACATAGAAAGAGCCTCCACGGAAAGGATGTATGATTAGTACATTCAGACGTCACCTGGGCAACGGTACATTAGTTCCAGCTAAACTTTCCACAAACCCGGCTATGTATCCCACCCACGCGCACATATATACATTGAATTAGGGTATTTACACACGGGGCCACCATAGTTGCACCCCCACTTAGTTTGGTGGCGCTGCCCCTGGAAGAGTGAATGCTTTAGTTACGCCACCAGCAACCATCCACCAGCCAGTCTCAAAATTGAGTTGGAAGAGGCAAAAAGAAAATTATTGGCTATCAAATGAAAGGGCTCATTATTAAATTATACAAAATAATTGTTTAATTTGTTTGAAATTCAATATATTCATAAATTTTACCGTATATCAAAATTACTTTGTTTAAAATTCAATTGGGGAGGTTAATGTGCAGTTTAAATTAGATAATAAAGAAAGTAAAGAAAAAATCATGCATAGGTCTACTTACTATATTCATTTAACTCAGCTTGAGTGGCGTCTGCTTTGTTAATACACATTTCAATAAGTTCCAACCCACTTTTCTTCTTCAAATCTCTGTCTGAATATTCGTTTGCATTCATATCCCAAATAGCAATCCTTGATTGAACTTCCGATATGAACCTTTTTGTGTTAAAGCTACTTGTTTCGGCACTCATTTTGAAAAATACGGACACACACACACACATGTTTGGTAGCACTCAACAATCGCGTCTTTTGCGAAGACCTTCGTACCAGACATTGAAATGACATGGTGGCCAGCCTGGCCACTCGAAAAATCGCGTCTTCCCGCCCCCATTATTGGGCGTTTTCACATTTACCGACACGACACCGACACCGACACCGACACCGATGCCGGTGGTCACAAAGTCTCAGGTTAACTTATGGAATACTTTCACAGTCATCGACGTGTCGCCATCGTGTCGTTGTCGGCGAAGTGTCGTCGCCCCAGTAGAGCCGGTCGGCCGACAGTTTGCCACACAACTTTATGTTTACTACGTGTGCGTACACATTTTTTTTGTTAACTAGGCGTATATCTATTAATAATAAAATGCTATGGCCAATATTAAGTATGATGAGTTAACTTTAGTAGAGCTTATATGTGCCCTCTAAATATCTTACTTTTATAACTGGGTGCATCCAAAACTATCTTTTATGCGCAAGCTTTCGTATCTTGCATCTTAAATATGACAAATGAAGCAAATATAATTTGTTGACTGCAGCCATTTTTGACTACTATTAAGGAATAGAAAAGAAGTGGTGGTACCAGGAGCGGGTTTAAACAAAACAGGAGAGTCGCATATCCTCGCCCGTCATTAAAATGTGTCCTCGTGTAGTCGTGCCGGTGTTGGTGTCGGTAAATGTGAAAACTCCCACTCTGGCAGCACCTCCGACAGTGCTGCCACCACCTCATGTGAAAAGGTCCATATCATGTAATGTGAGCATGTGGTAGCGTGGCCATGGTGGCTCCGTATGTAATGACCCTAAGGCTGAAGAAGGTGGAATTTAGATTAAACTAGTGGAACATGCTGTGTGTCTGTAATTATCAGTACGAATGGTTTCTTTATATGTAAAGGGACACTAATTTCTATTGGCGGTTAAATATTGAAAGTATTTTGTTAAATTTAGACGACCCTCTTTCCCAATTGGTTCCGGATATAGGTCTGAGGGTGGGTGAGGGGGGTGAATGGGGATGTTATAAGTCCAGAGCACGTGGGTACCCCCCCACCCGAATGGCGACACTCTAGCCCTGTGGTTCCGGATATATATACACATGAGGAGGCTAGGGGTATGAAGGTGGGGTTTGTGTTTCAGGTTAAGTAGTGTAAGTAATTAAAATTATCCTGTATGTTGACCAAACATCTGAGTTATGCCCATGTGAAATCTCAGCTCAATCTATATAGTGGTTTTTCAGATAAGGAGAATCTTCTGGGCGAGGCTACGAGTTTTAGGGTGGGGAGGGTTTTAATTCTTGTGCCTGTGAGTACCCCCATAAGGGCGACACCCTGACCCCAGTCGTTTAGTAGATACGCATGGAGTGGACACTCTTATAGGACTAGCTGATCCAGTAAACTAGTTTGGAGAACTATCGCTAAGAGCAGCTTACAGAGGAATGCGCATGCGTGGACGCGAAGTCCATTGAAAAGGAAGTGTGAAGTCTATGTAAAGTTTGCGATTACTGTATTGTTAGTGATTTGTCATTAAGTTCAGCTCGATTTTCTATATTTTATATTTTATAATGTAGTTTATTTATAAAATAGTGGATTTAGCTATATATATTGAATTTTATATAAGAATTTATTAAGAACAGCTGACCTGGTGGTCTAGGGGTAAGGTGTCAGACTTCTGTGTTGGAGGTCCGAGGTTCAATCCTCGGTTCTGGCACAGATATATCTGATTGCCTAACCCTTCCTTCACCTCTGACAAGACGTGTATTAATCACAGCTTGTGAATGTGTGGAATTCCAGGCCTCAACCATGGTTTGGATCCCACGTTAAACTGTAGGTCCTCCATTTCATCTCACAATCACCCTACCATTACACGTTAGCTTAAGTACGTATAACACGAATGGGTAGTAAGACTCGGTGCTAAAAATAATAATA
>CABEEJ010002038.1:0-15096 GCA_901482245.1 Timema douglasi
CTCCACCGTGGTTCGGATTCCACGTTAAACTGTAGGTCCTCCATTTCATCTCACAATCACCCTACCATTAAACATTAGCGTAAGTGAGTATAACCCGAACGGGTAGTAAGACGCGGTGTTAATAATAATAATAATAATAATAATAATAATATAAGCTACACATTTATTTCTTTAATACGAAAGTGTATATTCTCCTCCGACCCAATATCGACCTATTTTATAGCTCAAAATCATTATTCATTACACATGAAGATTTTAATAGAACTGTGTTGACCTGAAGATGTAACACCACTAAGCCAATTCGTGTTACACGCTTATGTACTAATTACGCTAATGGTTTTAGGGATTAGGAAGGTTATATTTAAGGAAGTGTATCCGAATTTGCGTGGAGGGAGAGTGGAAAACAATTTTCCAATCTAGATCCCTCCGTCGTCGGGGTTTATTTCTACTGAGAGAGTAGCACCTTAGAACATACGGCCACCGAAGTGGGTTGCAACCGCTATTAAAATTTACCACAACTTTAATAGGAAGTCGAAAAGGTCACCCCCTTCGCGTAGCTTGGAGCTTCCCCCTTCTCCCCAGACGTATCACCGGGTGTAGAGTACTCCTTGAGATTTTACCCGAAAAATAACTAAAATTTACGACTCTCTACATTTGATAAAAATATTTTATTTTCTTAAATTTAACAAACTCTTTGCTATCATTATTAGCACCACGTCTTACTACCCGTTCAGGTTATACGCACTTACGCTAATGTGTAGTGGTAGGGAGATTGTGAGATGAAATGGAGGACCTAGAGTTTAACGTGGAATCCGAACCACGGGGGTGGCCTGGCATTCCCCGATCATTTTAATCGTTTGGTTATTTTTGGGCATAAAGATTGGTAATAAAGCGATGGATATAAATTATATTTGAACTATAAAACAGTGAGAATTATTTATTAAAGTGAGGTTAATCGTTGAATGAAATAAAATTTTACAAAATTTTCTCACAAAACAGATTTATTTGTTCGACTTTGTCCCGCCCGTGATGTAGTATAGTCAGTGCATCTGGCTACGAGACTAGGGGTCCTGGGTTTGATTTCCGACTGGTAGGCTTATATTGGGTATTTTTACCAACGGTCACCAGGGTTTTGTTAGTTAGGTTTAAGTGTTTCCACTGGTTCCACACCCTCATATTCACTATCACCATCGCCTCATCTCATCGGGACATGAAAAGAGCCTCCATGGAAAGGATGTACTATATTCCATTCACGATAGGAATTACTCTCTGAAAGGTCTTTTTTCCTACCAATATCCTACTATATAGTAGATTTATGGTAGGGAAAAAGGCCTTTCAGAAGTCAATTCCTACGGTGAATGGAATATATTAGTACATTCGGGCGTCCCTTGGACAACGGTACATTAGTACTGGATAATCTTTCAACTAATGGGCTACGAGTCATGTAGCCCAGACGCGGATTATTATTATAATACCATGAACAAAAAAAACTTACGCGAGACGGATTATAAGTGCCCCTCACCTCCCAAAACTTTTATGTAATGTAACGACGGCCCCTTGAGAATGGAAGATAGTAACGCTATACGCAAGGAACGATCCCTGGACAGCTCAGTGGTAGAGCATTGGTGCGCTACGTCAAAGGTCCGAGGTTCGATTCCCCGTGTCCAGGAGTGTCTCATTAAATTATTATTATTATTATTATTATTAGCACCGCGTCTTACTACCCGTTCGGGCTATACGCACTTACGCTAATGTGTAATGGTAGGGTGATTGTGAGATGAAATGGAGGACCTAGAGTTTAACGTGGGATCCGAACCACGGGGGAGGCCTGGCATTCCCCACATTCACAAGAAGTCTTGTCAGAGGTGAAGGAAGGGTTTGGTAATCAGATAAATCTGTGCCGGGACCGAGGATTGATCCCTGGCCGATAGCACAGAAGTCTGACACCTTACCCCTAGACCGCCAGGTCACCTACGTCTCATTAAAGTTACCTGAGTTGATGACTCGCTGGAGGCGGCTGGTGGACTGGCGCTACATGTGCAGACGTGTTCGTACTTTGGTAAGGATAGCGAGGATATTTGGACATTGCGCACTCTCATTGCGCCGATCTCGCGAGCACTATCTGGAACAATAAGAACAGGAACCGCCGATAAGAACAACAATAGAAGTGTCAACAACACAACTTACCGGACAAACTTAACCTAGTTTAGAAAACACAGCCTCCAGGGAATGTACCATCTGCGTACGAGGTCTAGTTCACACTCAAATAGTAAATATATTCATGTATGTGCCTTGACTAAGATTTGAACCGAGTCTTCCTGTGAGACGTGAGAGACCAAGGCTGAGGCGGCGGAACCTTGTTTGTGTAAGGGGGAATAAGGTAAGGAGGACGGTGGGACAAGCAAAAAAAAATTTTTTTTATAGGGATTTGCCACCCATTTTTCACCCTTCACCCTTCACCTTTCACCCTTCCTCGATAAATATTTGAAAAGTATATGTTTCTAATAGTTATTTGGAGTGGTCCTCTTCCATAATTTTTGAAAACTAGTATTTTTATAGCCCATTTGTAGAAATCTTGCTCAGATATTTTTTGAAATTTGGATGCTTTTAGTTCTTTAGAAATTTTTCAAAAATTGGATGCCTTTAGAACAAGGGTTCTTAACCTTTTTACGATTACGTACTTCCGATTGATTTCCCAATAATATGTCTCTATAGCCCCTTCTTCAGAATGTAAAACTCATCATCAACATTACTTGTCGTGTTAGGTACCAGTATGACTTCAAAATATGTTAGTAGCATGGTTTAACTTTACACATAAATAACTAAAAATAAAACAAATTAAAGAAAATTATAAGAATTTTATCATATTTATTTATAAAAAAAACGACAAATCACAAATACACAGCTAGTGAGATTTTTTCTATTCAGATATCGAGTCCAATACCCCCATTATTTGGTGCACATGCCCCTAAAGGCCATGGCTATCACCCCTGCTCTAGAAGATATTTTGAGTAATCCTTAAAATGAATTTTAAAATAAAAAATAGATTCCTCTAGTCCTCTACTACAACTTACTCTACTACTACTTACTCTATACAGTGTTGTCGACTTGAAGTGGAAAGCGGTTTGCTCTGTCAAATATTAAACGCTATATTCAAAAACCGATGAAAACAAAGTAGAGTCTAACACTAATTTTCAGTAATATTTTAGTACCATTATTATTCCAGTGTTACAGGGATTTTTTTTGTAAAATAAAAAAGTGACTAGAAAACAAAACTTTTTGAAGAATTTTTTTGTAACCACCCCAAAAGAATACGGTGAGGTCATGATAATTTGATTATCTACCAACGGGGAGTCAACATTAAAATGTTGGGAATCAGTGATCAAAAGGGATGAAAATAGGGAAGGTTGTCGTTCGGAGGAAGTGCAACCACATTAGAGTGGAGAGAGGACTTTAAAAACCACAGTGATTAAATCACGTTTGAATGATCACCCCTCACGAATGCACCCAAATTAGATTCGAACCTCGGCCCTCCTCCACCCCCTCCCGTCACTGGTGATTCAGTTTATTGTGAACTTAACACCTTAGACCATGTGACGGCCAGTTTTATAAATTAAAATATGGAAATATTTATTGATGGAGAAATAAAATAGAAATGTAAAATGTTATTTTTATTAAACGAGCTAGAGTCATATTGCAAATAAGGATTATATCGCTCTACATCCGGGAGCGGCAGGATTGCCAACCGATCATCAATAAAAAGTGAACCAGGTTTAGAGTCAATATTATAATAAAACAATTTAATCCTCAGACCGCCATTATATTTTACAACATAAATGTAAACAAACTTAAAAAGTGGCTATTTAAAAAAAAAATTAAATGTCTCGTTGGAATATTGAGAGTCGTCGGAACTTCAAAAGGTAAAAATACTCGTTAAAATTAATAGCCCGTAAATTTTTTTTAACAACCTTTATTTTTCATAAATTGATGAATTTGCGATTGTTTTTATTATTGCTGTTTCTATCATTATCCTTGTCTTCTTAATCAGCTTGTTAACAGTTCAGAGGCGTTCATTATACAAAGAACAAAAGGTGTTTTTTTCCCTCAAATCATTACTTGTTATCTTGTAGATTAAATTTAGCAAGCTAGTAGATAATATCGTTTGAAGACTATCGCTCCTTCTTAATTATAAAGTCTTTAGTCCGTAGTCCTTAGCGCTCTGTTGAATTCTGATTTAATTTAAGGGGACCGCCCAGTCCGACAACTTAGTTCAGTCGTTTCTACCTACTGAGCTAAGGGTCCCGGATTTGATTCCAGCATGGCCGAAAATTGAATAATTGGTAGAATGTGGGTTTTAAGGGGGCTGTCTAGATAGTTAAGATATTTCCAATCAGATGTTGCGCTTAAGTTAAATATTGACAAATCCTTAAGGGCGTTGCCTACTTGTGACGTAACGGCAGGTCTTAAGATAGGATTTCCGGTGTTAATTTATTTTCGTTTTATTCAGTTGAGTTTTAAAAATATAACGTTGAAACAAAAACCTTAAGTTCTTAAATTGTTTTAAAATTATTATTTTTTCATACAAACCATCTACAACTCAGGCTATTTGTCTTAGTCACGAAAATGGCTTGTAGGAGTCTTCCTGTCAGGATGTAGCCTAGATTAAAAAGGTACGTGTAAAATAATGTCCCTCTAGAATAGGAAACAATAAAAAGGTAATTTTAAAAATCTACAGTAGCCCCATGGCTTCTTTGGTGCTGACTGACAGCTCACAGCTGACTTCGGACATTCAACATTTAGGTATATACCTAAGTGTTGACTGTCAGAAGTTACAGCTGCTAAACACATGTTTTTGCAGATCATGCGGTTCGGAGTAGGGATACATAATTTGGTCAGGTAACTTTGCAAAGCTGTGAGCTGTGAGCTGTGAGTCAGCATCAAAGAAGCTATGGGGCTACTGTAAATAAATTTTCAAGGCGCTAATAGTAAAGTGACTGTATAAACTCGTCAGAGAAAGAGGGAAAGTGTTATCAGTAGATGAACAAGAGGCCTCGCAGGGTGAAATGCTCATTTTATTCCCTCTCTTTCTATTTAGTTTATTGGTACCTGTGTGTGATAGTGCTGAGATTGCTCATGCGCGTCAAGTTAAGATGAAGCCCCGCTTCACAAAATAACTGTGAAATTTCTTTTAAGTTGGCAACATCGTTAACAGTAAATGTGTTTGGTGCTTATTGGATTGAACACAACTATTTTATATAACCTTTTACACATACAGACTTGTAAAAAAAGTTCAAAAGTTGAGGTTTTTTCAACCTGAAAAGTCCAAAATCCAATAGGTTTAATTGATCATTAATAGCTAAAAAATGACCAGAAAACGTAAGGTAGCGTAACTGTTGTAGGCGGTTTAGGACAACAGGGTGCGGCCAACTGGGTGCTGGCAAGACTGGGCAACAAGATAACTAGGCGCGGCCAACTGGGTGCTGGCAAGACTGGGTGCCAAGATAACTGGAAGCGGCCAACTGGGTGCTGGCAAGACTGGACAACAAGATAACTGGGTGTGGCCAACTGGGTGCCAAGATAACTAGGCGCGGCCAACTGGGTGCTGGCAAGACTGGGCAACAAGATAACTGGGTGTGGCCAAGTGGGTGCTGGCAAGACTGGGCAACAAGATAACTAGGCGCGGCCAACTGGGTGCTGGAAAGACTGGGTGCCAAGATAACGGGGCGCGGCCAACTGGGGTGCGACACACTGGGTGCTGGCAAGACTGGGTGCCAAGAAAACTGGACGCGGCCAACTGGGCGCTGGCAATACTGGGTGCCAAGATAACTGGACGCGGCCAACTGGGCGCTGGCAAGACTGGGTACCAAGATAACTGGGTGTGGCCAACTGGGTGCCAAGATAACTGGGTGTGGCCAACTGGGTGCTGGCAAGACTGGGTGCCAATATAGCTGGGCGTGGCCAACTGGGTGCTGGCAAGACTGGGTACCAAGATAGCTGGGCGTGGCCAACTGGGTGCGGCCAACTGGGTGCTGGCAAGACTGGGTGCCAAGATAGCTGGGCGCGGCCAACTGGGTGCTGGCAAGACTGGGTGCCAAGATAGCTGGACGTGTCCAACTGGACGCTAGTTAAGACTGGGCACCAGTTTAAAAACGTAATGATTGTTTTTTACGTAAATATTCATTTTTGGAGTGGTTTAAAAAAGACATAACAGAGGAATCTTGATTTGTTTGTATTTATAAAGTTAGACTATTTGATATTTTAATATTTTAATAAATTAAACAATTAAAAAACATGAAAATTACAAAACCTAACCTTATTTTAGTTTTTTTTTTACAATCAAACACACATTTTTAAGGCCGCGCTCTGTTGGAGGCGCCCAGTTGTCCGAATTCGTGTTGTAGGAGCGTCGAATGGATCTTAATTGGGGGAGCACAAATACAGATTCGGTTGTTTTTTTGTATTTTTCTCCTCCCAGTTTGTTTTCCTACTTCTGGAGTTTAATTGGGAAGAGTATTGTCTTTCTCATTAGTTGACACGATTTCACGTTACTAAGGATACGGAGTGTGCACAAAATTAACAAACATAAGGACCCTAAGCTCGTTAAGGACATGAAGTTTGCGAGGCATGTAGTCGAGGCGGAAGGTTTTTATTTATATTTTTTTAAGATTTTTTTTCTTCATCACCGCGTCTTACTACCGGTTGTACACATATATGATAATTACTCTAATGGGGTAGGGGTGAGAAGAAAACATTTTATAGGTAATCTACCTGCATTTGCGTGGAAAGAGAGGGGGGAAACATTTAGGGAAAACACCACCCTTAGTAGACCTGTCCGGAAATTAAACCCCGACCTCCCCGTCATAAGCAGACTAACACCAGAGTGATGCCTTATACCATTTTGCCACTGAAGCGGGTTTAAGTTACATGTGTAATATTTAGCAGTGCGGGTGAAACCACTGGAGGGGGGGGGGGTGCTGGAAATAACTACCACCCATTCCCCCAGAATTATATTTCACTGTTGTTTTTTTAATTGCAACTATTAATCCGATACCTCATCTCATTTGGTAGCTTGTCTGTCTACTGAGCTAAGGGTCCCGGCATGACCGAAAAATCTATCATTGTTGAAATGTGGGTTTACTCTTTCACAGTGATTAATTAATGGCTGGGGACTGGATGTTGTGGCTAGTTTTAAGTTAGATTATAAGGCATATGAAAGAAGCTATGACAGGCCTAGCAAGTCAGTAGTGGAAAATATATGGCTTGAATAAAAAAGTGACCAAGGACACAGGCTGGAAACCGTAATCGATGTAGAACAATTATTACTATTATTTTAATTTATTTTAAGCAGCGCGTCTTACTATCTGTTTAAGTTATACGCTTGTGTAATAATTAGACTAATTGGCTGAGTATTATGAAGGCTTAATTTAGAGGAAATGCACCCGCAATTGTTTAGGGGGGGGGGAAGAGTGGAGAGACATTGAGGAAAAACCATCTTCGGTGTATCCGACCGGAATCGAGCCCCCGATCTCCCCGTCTTCGGCAGTCTAGTCCAACACGAGATTGGTGTGTTAGACCGCGCGGCCACCGAGGCGGGTTGTAACCACTAACGTAGCAACTAACGTGCATACAGTAGCCCCATGGCTTCTTTGGTGCTGACTGACAGCTCACAGCTGACAGCTGATGGCTTTGAAAAGTTACAAGACCTAATTATGTATCCCTACGCCGAACCATATGATCTGCAAAAACATGTGTTTAGCAGATGTCACTTCTGACAGTTAAAATGTAGGTACATACCTAAATGTTGACTGTCAGAAGTCAGCTGTGAGCTGTCAGTCAGCGCCAAAGAAACCATGGGGCTACTGTACGTATCCTGATTTTGTTTCGTTCCCTTTCCTTCCTCCTGCCAAATTGACACACAGAGGTGGGGGGATTTAAAATGAACTAAGAGAAAAATGCGGCTAGGCTATTTTGTACCTTCTGATTAGATTTAGGGGGAAAAGAAAAACTTGGAAATACTGGGTGGGAAATACATTGTGAGTCCCTTTAAAAAAGAATCTTAAAATATCTCAAAGTCATGCATTCTATGGAACAGAGTTGTTTGCTCCTTTAAGCTCTTTTGGAGCATAATAATTACTCCTTAACTCATCTCTGGGATATTCCTTATTCACGAGCATGCGCCGCCATTTCTCACCGCGCGAAAAGGCAAACAGAAGATAAGATAGTTCGTTAAGTTTGATACACACGTTCGCCGAAAATAGAGCGAAAATCTGCTTTAGTCGCGCAACAATTTACACGCTTTGCAAAACAGCTAATTACCGACATATTTTATTGTCTGCCGGATAAAAAGAGGTTTATGAATAATACCACACTGGATGTTGCCGTCCTTAAATTATGTAAGGCTTTTTTTCATGGTTTTCAACCCCCCCTCCACCCGATTTCTCGCCGCGTAGGCCTATAAGGGATCGTAAGATTTTTCATCCCCTCCTCACTCTTCCCCCTCTAACTTACTTTTTTTAATAATTTGGTAAATTAGATATTTTAATCGTAAAGTTATTTTTAGACATAAAGATTATAAATATAGCGAGGGATAAACATTTTGTATAATACTTTAATTGCAGTAAGAAAATGAAATATAAGTGAAATTTTATAATTAATATGTTTATTTTCTGAATTTTTTTTAAAAGAAATTGTCTCACTATAAACATTGATGAAAAAACCCTTACGTAAGATTACAATGGCCTGCGTTCCCCCCACCCCCTCTTATTTTTTTCAAACACTCTTACGTAATTTGTGTCATGAAACAAATCTAAACAGAATGACACACGAACTTCAAATTTAGGCCAGTGGTTCCCAACCGGTGGTCCGCGAGTCAAAGTGCCCACCCATCTATCTATCCCGCAACCTCCAGAACCATCTTGACAAATCGCTCTTAAGGGGTTGTCATAGTGTCACAGTAAGGGTAGTGACACTGTGATGGCAAGTAATGCAGTGCTATTAAAATGGTCGCGAGAGAATACAGTTTTTGTTTTTTTGGTGAGAAATTCGTTTAAGAATTATTTTAATAAATGATCAATTTTTTGAACAATCGAAATTTCTTGAAAATGGGTTGAAATTTTTTGTTATATATGAAGTGTTTTACATGACAAATAAGAATGTATGCTTGTTTTGGGGAAAAATTTCGTTTTAGGGTAGTTTATTGATAACAGATTTTTTCTAGATTTGAAATATTTTAAAAAGTACTCCAACGATTTGGTTCAAAATCAGTTAAGTTGTTTGACATGATAAATAATATATATATATATATATATATATATTTGTTTTTCTAAAATTAAATAATTTAAAAGTATTTTATGATGACCGATTAATGAAAAAATTGGATTTTTTCCTGAATAGTTTTAACGATTTTGCTCAAAATTAGTATTTAGGGACTATTTTAAATAATAAATAATAATGTAGGTCTATTTTTTGGATACATTAATTTAAGATTAGTTTATTTTGACAAATTTTATAAAAGTTAAAATTTTTCGAAAAAGGCCTTTAAGATCTACCTCAAAATGGATATTTGGTAATTGTTTTTCATAATAAATAAGAATCTATTTCTATGTTATTAATATAAATAATTTGAGCGTAATTTGAAAATAAAATACTTTTAGAAAAAATAATTTATTTTAAAATTACTAACAATTTTGTTTAAAATTTAAAAGTGTTTATTGTGATAAACAATATTATATATTTGTTATTTTGAGGAAAACTTACGTTGGGGTATTTCACTGAAAACTTATGTTTGAAAATTTGGTTCAAAATTACAAGAATGTTTGTATGGCTGTGCGATGTACCATTTCTTTTCATCCAGGCAGGGAATCGAAACCGGGACCACTATTTTTTTTATTCCCTGTTTTCCATGTTTTTCAGAAGTTGTCTCCCCCCCCCCCTCCCCAAGCAGCTTGAACTCAAGAAAATATAAATAAAATTACACTTTTGATAAACGAACTCATGTGAAGTAATGTAACTTTTGTTTAAAATATTATGATTTAAAATCTATAGGGAAATAGATCCTCTGTAGTTTCACAAACCCTGTTTAAGGGGTAATAAGACATGACCCCCCTCGGTGGCGTAGTTGGCTAACGCGCTTGACGTGTTGAGCTCGACTGCTGAGGACGGGGAGATCGAGGTTCGAATCTCGGTCGGGTGAACTGGGGGAGGTTTTTACTAAATGGTTTTCCACGCAAATGCGGGCTCACTTCCTCTAATTCAACCTTCCCAATTCCTAATCCATTAGAGTAATTAGTACTCAAAACGTATAACCCGAACGGGTAGTAAGACGTGGTGCTAAATATTATTATTATTTAATAAGACATGTTTGAATCAGTGTGTTTTTTAACTCTTCAATTCCCTTTTTCGTATATCCAAAGATCTACTATTTTAAGCTTTCGGTTGAATCTTTCAAATAAACCAATATTCCTATATTTTTGTTATATTTTACCAAATTCTCTGTGTTTATCCGGTTCTAGAGGCTTGGTAACCCTGAGGACGCTTAGTACAGTTGGCAGGTGTGCTACCGACTGATCCAAGGTGTTTGTCGATATATTATTATATCTTTACATATAATTGGACACCGCTTTTGGGAATTAAAATACACTTAAAGCATTCATACAATTTGCATGCGAGAATTTTTTTTATATATAAGCGAGATTCAAGGAACGAATTTTAATGATTGCGGTTTTCTGCCCCGAGGGGGGCGCTTCGCTCAAAGGGAAAGAGGATGGGCGGAGCACCCGGATATAGGGAAGTGAACTAGGAGAGGAATGTAATTGGTACCTAAAGAAAAAAAAAAGCACCGTGAAATTGTTTTTTTTTAAAATCAAATAAATTAACATCGTAAAATGTATAATAAGATCACGGGAGGGTGCGTATAACCCGAACGGGTAGTAAGATACGGTCCTTATAAAAACCTATCAAACTACTTTCAAGGGATCATACGTCAAGCTATGTGAGCTACAGATGTAACTTTTGATAATACCGAAAGTATTATTACCCCGATTAAAAAAAATTCCCATAGCGTCAGCCCGCAATCGAGTCAAACCGCCGTCTGTTGGCGAAGATGAGTAACCAAAACGAACCCTCCGGCCGCTAATTTTGTGTTCCAGTAGCTCCTCATTTGTCCTCACGAGGCCGAGTTTGACCCCGTTATTACAGACCCACTGCCTCGCAGTATTGAACCCGGGACTTGTAGATCTTTAACCAAGAACTGTTACCACTAGACCACAGAGGCGGACGAATAAACTGATAATATAGAAAAAATGTTATCAATGTTAACCCACAAAACAAAAAGTTTTAATTTTCTAAAAATTCTTTTTCTACTATGTTTTATCAGTGATACATTTATTTTTTTGCTCCATGTATTACTACCCGTCTGAGCTATCCGCATATTTACACTAATGGTGTAGATAAGAGCCAAGTGGAAATTTTATTAAAATGTACCCGAATTTGCGTGGACAGTGAACGGGAGACCCTTTAGGAAAAATATATATATCTCAGTACACCCAACCGATATTCGAGCCCGAAGTCCAAGTCATCCTGAAACCAGACCAGATAATATTCAAATATTCACGTCTTAATACGCGTGCACACCGATGCGGGTTAGTACGTGTTAATAAAAAAAAGAGTAATTTAACGGCTTGATCTAAGTGCTAGGTGTGAGGAAGGATATTTTTAGAAGAAATGCATCTTGATTGATGTGATGAAATTGGAAAACTACAGTGATTTTATTTGAGATAGTTAACGTCCAATTTATGAATCGTCTGATTATATCAACACACGAATGAAAAGCTAACTTAAATCTAGAACAGACCTACGGCCGTGAATTCATCAACGTGAAAGGGAAAACCAACATATGGTAAATTCTTCGACCACGCTGAGAATCGAACTGGGGATCCTTAGCTTCACATTGATTAAAGCCGCCACAATGGTGGGTACGTCGACAAAAGTGGCATCCGTACCTAACTACCAAAAAGCGAGCACATGGAACGATGTATGTGTTCGTTCTAGTTAACAAACGATAAAAAAAATAACCAGTAAAAACAAAGAAAGTGGGCTATATTCGATATAAACTTGTTATAAGAGTAGCTTACTTCGTCCAAATGAGGTTCGCCGACGATGGAAGGAGGCCGGCCTACCTTGTGGGTTTCTGGGTTCAGACTAGGAAGGAATGGGGAAACAAGGGGTTAGCTCAGCGGCGTCTTTCGAACTCTTGTGGTTTCTTGATAAAAGAGGCCACTTTAGGGCCTGTAACACCCGACTCACACGCGGATACCGATTTGTGCATCAGTTAGTGCACCCATTCTGGCAGACACCCTGGGTGTACCGACTACCGCGCTCAACTAAACTGCTCGCTCCCAAAACAAACGACCTTTCTTCCCCCTCCCCTTCAACTCTCAAAAACGGAGGAAAACCCACAAAAACGGCGGGACATTCTTTAAAACGGCGGGAGACCTGACGGTCTAGGGGTAAGGTGTCAGACTTCTGTGCTGGGGGTCCGGGGTTCAATCCTCGGTCCCGGCACAGATTTATCTGATTACCAAACCCTTCCTTCACCTCTGACAAGACATCTTGTGAATGTGGGGAATGCCAGGCCTCCACCGTGGTTCGGATTCCACGTTAAACTGTAGGTCCTCCATTTCATCTCACAATCACCCTACCCATTACACATTAGCGTAAGTGCGTATAACCCGAACGGGTAGTAAGACGCGGTGCTAATAATAATAATAATAATAATAATAATAATAATAATAATTTAAACGGTGGGAACACGTCCGAAGAATAAACAACAAAACCAATATGAATAAAGAAAGCATTATATCAAAAAAAACCTGTGTGAAACAAATTATTATACAAAAGCTATTTTACAATATTAAATATATAAAGTCCAGAGAGTGAACAGTATGAATACATTAAAGGTAGAGTTAGCACCTTTTTGAACGGTCAGGTCTGTGTAAGGCGATCGAAACGTAGTTTTATTTTATTCTGTCGTGAATAAAAGAAGACGGTCCAAACCATTCTTCTGATTGCATTTCACGGCTCCTTGGGAAGCCGTTGTGATGTAGTACAAACTTATTTCCGTTTTTCTCTCTCGTCGACAACCGCATGGAGATTCCACCACCGTGGTTCGGATTCCACGTTAAACTGTAGGTCCTCCATTTCATATCACAATCACCCCACCATTACACATTAGCGTAAGTGCGTATAACCCGAACGGGTAGTAAGACGTGGTGCTAATAATAATAATAATAATNTAATAATAATAATAATAATAATTGGCAACTGACATTCTGTATTGTGTTTGAGCGTATCTTTGAAAGTCTTATATGTATAAAGGCGATCAATATGGCTTTAAAAAATATATATATTATAAGGTCGACGTTTATGTTTAAAATGTTAGGCTATGTAAGTAACTGGTAACACTTTCTTAAAGGTAATTAAGAGTGAAATAACTTTAACCAACCGAAAACCACCTAAAATTAAACAAAAAAAAGTTCTGCCATGCTCTAATGATCATCGACAAACTGACCAATACTTAAAAAAAAAAGAGAAACGAATTTTTTTTTTTTAGGTTTAATAGAAGAGTATTTTATCGTTACAAAATATCTCATGCTCGTGGGGTGGGGGGGGAGGGAAGGCTAATCGAGATATCAAACCATTATTTTCATTCCTGTTTAGCTTAAACATTCTTTTTCACTCGCACTTTGGACGCCAATGTAAAAGATAGAAAAGGATGGGATAAAATAAGTGGTTCACCCTACAAAGTCTCCAGTTTGCCTGCAAAAAACGCATTCTCCCTTGTCTACAGACGAGTATAAACACTCACTTTACTATTTGAGCCTGGACAACATCTAATTGCATTTCAAAATATACTCTTTATTGTATCCTATTCTAGAGTAGCCCCATGGCTTCATTGGTGTTGACTGACATATGCTAAACACGTGTTTTTGCAGATCATATGGTTCGGCGTAGGGATACATAATTTGGTCTGGTAACTTTTCAAAGCCGTCAGCTGTGAACTGTCAGTCAGCACCAAAGAAGTAATGGGGCTACTGTAGCTAGGGAACATTCCCCACCCGAGTTTACTTGGATGACAGCTCAAAAAGTTACTAGAAATAGTCCCTAATGCATCCCTACGCCAACAGCTGACATCTGTCACTTTGGATAATTGTAATGAAAACATATGGTAATGTATGAATGTAATAGTCAACCAAAGTAATTTAGCCAATATTATTATTATTCTCCTCGTTTTGGCCAGTTATGGACTACGTTATACGTTATTTCAACTGTTTTTTTTTCCTTAAGCTTTAATTTTTGCCCAGTATTCGCGCACCCCATTATTATTTGAGGTCGGCTACAAGGCTTATTTATTGTTTAGTTACACTTAAAAAAATTACTTTCACAATAGCTCAAACAAATATAGCTTCAAAATGGCGATCGATGAACATAAGCTCCGTGATTGATCATGACGCAAAAAAAAAGAGTTGTTTACAATGGTGCACCTACGAATTGGATAAAGATATTTTATTCAGTTAAATATTTCGAAATATGTTAAAATAATCATAAAATAACTTATTAGATATAAAAAAAAGTACAAGTATTTTCTCTTTTCCAAATAAATACGATGCATTTATTAAAAAGTATTAATGTATGCACTATATTACACACTATAGATAACATTCCAAAACGAAGAATAAGTAAGTACTTTTAATTATGTTTAGAATAGAATATGGTTTCGGATTGGGGAAAAAAGAAATTATTAAAAGTAAAGAAATAATGTGAGAAAACTTAAGTTTAAGTTATTTTAAATGTAAACTATAGCACGTAATCAAAAAACGTATTATCTATAATAAAACAGTGATCTTTTACAAGTGTTGGCAACCTAAACATATGATTTTTCAACTATTATTCAGGTAAAAAGCTATGGTGAATACACTGTCACCGAAAAAATAGTTCAGTTGACAAACACCTGTAAGAATAAGCGCTGATAGCGATTTTACACACACATACACACAGTCTGGGATCCATTCCATCTACTTAATTATCCATGGTTGGTTT
>CABEEJ010002038.1:15129-28863 GCA_901482245.1 Timema douglasi
CTGGCCGTTTCGAATCTCTTCATCAACAACAACGAAAAAGAGAGACATGGTTTGTTATTCTGTGACCACCTAATTCGTAAATTTAGACGGTTTTACTGCCAACCCCACCAATTATCTTGTAACATCGGTTCAAGGATCGTCGAGAGTTCCAATCTAGTTTCTATTGATGACGAGAATAGAAGAAACGAATAGCATCTCCCAAAGGCACCTTTAACAACTCGGAGCTAGCTGCCCGTCAAAATGAGTGAACCAAGAAGGATGTAATATTGGAAAGGAATATATATACAGTATTACATACTAGCACCAAGGAGGATATAATACAGGAGAGTAACCACACACTCATGAAGGATGTAACATTACAGAAACTATACACTAAAACCAAGGAGGATATAATACAAGAGAGAAACTAAAAGGCCAACATTAAAACATGACAATAAATTTGCACTGCTGGTCACGTGGTCTAAAGCATCGGGTTTTATATATTATTATTATTATTATTATTATTATTATTAGCACCACGTCTTACTACCCGTTCGGGTTATACGCACTTACGCTAATGTGATGATTGTGAGATTAAATGGAGGACCTACAGTTTAACGTGGAATCTGAACCACGGTGGAGGCCTGGCATTCCTCACATTCACAAGATATCTCGTCAGAGGTGGGGTTTTATATAGAAAGGAATGCTGGTGACGGAGAGATCAAGGGTTGAGATCTTATGGGTGTTATTTCTCGCTGTGTTTTTTTTTCATTCTCTCTCCGCGTGAATTCGTGTGCATTCAATCTAAAGCTACCTTCTCATCCTCACTCCTTGAGTTAAGCTTTTAATAAAACTTGAATCAAAAACTCTTTGTAAGTTATGAAACTCTCCGATTTCCTGGACAAATAGAATTATGATGTTTTTTTTTACTTTCTCGCACGTCTTGGGTAGAGAAAGTATTGTAATCGTCCTAGTTTACTTAAGAGCGAAAAAAATATGTATTTGCAATATCGGCTCTAACGATTTTGATTTAATTTTGTTTTCAAAGCACTATTTAAGGTGAGGGTGTAGGTAAAGTAAGAAAAGGTCAGGGTTATTTTTGTAGTTACTATAGCAAACCTTTTTTCCCCCAAAATAATTAAAATATTGCTCCAGTAAAAACCTAAAGTTAAATTTTCTTCAAATGATAATATCAACAGTTGTCGAATATCTGTCCAGGACACCCTTGACAGATATTCAACAATTGTTGATATCACTATGGGAAGAGAATTAAACTTTAGGTTTTTACTGGAGCAATATTTTAATTATTTTGGCCAAAAAAAAAGTTTTAACACAAAAACTGCAAAAACAGTGACATTTTCTGCCATTCCGCACAGCAAGATGTAACCTCTAATTTTCCCATGAAAATTACTTTGAAGGTAGTACTTTACATTTGCGAATATGTCCAATATGTCCAATTTTGATAATATCTCCGCCACTCTTTGATGTACGAAAATACTTATCGTTGCAAAATTGTAGTTGATTAGAAATAAAATAGTCGTAAAAAATCAATAATATCTGAGATATTGGCAACTATATTTTTTTTAAATTAGGGTTTATAAAATTGTCATGCTCTTAGGTAAAGAGAGTTGTTACTTTCCCCTCAATGGGTTTTTGTAAACATGTAAATTATTTTATTTATTCTCTTTTGTGGGATGTTTCTGGGACCATGTATTTTATTTTATTTGAGATATTTTACGAGTTTTGAGTGAATATCTCCATTTTTAAGTAAATAAGTGAGGAAGTTTGTTCGGTGCACTGTAGTATTTAGTTATTTAATAACTAGCATAACTTATAAACTATTAAAAATCTTTATCTGTAAATATTATTTTAAATAAGTTTCCTTTGCTTCTTACTTAAGGTGGGATGAAAGTGAATTAGCTCCCAATATTTTTGAAGTTTTTAAATCAAAGATTTTTTTGGGGCAAAATAAATCTAAATCAATGTAGTTTAAGTACATAAATAAGTTTAATTTAATTCTGAAAATTGAAAAATGATACCTGGACACTGGATTAGCTTTAGCTATTTGATTATTTTATTTAATTGTCTACACATATGATTTTATCATAGCTCAAAGCGAATGCTGGTAAACTTCCTTAAAAATAGATATTTTGGGTAAAATACTTTTTACCCATTCGGATAGAAAGCACTCCACTAAAACAAATTGGAAATAAATTAAGGAGGTAGAATTTTAAGAAAATGTACTAGCAATTGTGTATATCATTCTCAGTCGGCCCTACACCTGGACTGTATTCAAACCCCGACCTCATCGTCACCAGAAAACCAGATTTGATAAGCCTGAAATCTAGTCCACGTGTCCAACGGGATGGGGTTTCTTAAAATTAATATTTCTCATCCTGTTTTTAAAATAAGTAGCCTATAATTTGAGTTTAGCCCGTAGTGACAGTAAGATACGGAACAAGTTAAGATAACTAAAAAATTGTTCGCTATTTTATATTGCTCTTGTGGTTAATCAGTGATTTCTTAGACTATTTTAAATAAATTTATAAGATTCCAATTTTTTTTCTCAAATTTATATATTCTTACCAAAACGGGCACATTTACCGATGTTTAAAAGTTTGTTTGTTTTTTTCTTTCGCAAAGTTGGTGACCCTTGTAATTTTCTTCAAGCTATTTCTAGTCTGAGAATCAACAACCTCATCATAATGTAGTCGAGTCTTTTTTTTATTCCTGAGAAAGTTGGCAGCGCTTGTGAACAGCTCTGTGAAGTCATGTTTTGGACCACAATGACGTCATCCATTGGGCGGCTTCGTACCTTGTTATTTAGTCTGAGAAAGAAAACGTGTTTAGCGACTTTATACGTGCACGCTTTTATGTACAGTAAGATTCTGAATTGTGTACCTTATTTGGAGTGTCATGGCGGTTACCAAAATAAGTGACAGACTAGGTGTGATCTTATATAGAAAGTGTTACCACACGCTGTAAGACATCCCTAAATTTTGGAATTTTTTTTTCTTCATTTTAACATTTTGTAAATATAAAAACCTACAGATTAGGTTACTTCGAACAACAAATCATTTGACAAGGTTATTGAGTTTAGATATTTAACTAGCAATAACGAAATACGATTGGAAATTAGGAAAATAATACAACCGGGAAATGAATGCTATTACTCGGTCAGTAATTTGTTGATATCTCGCCTACCTTCAAGGAATGTAAAACTCAGACCCGGACTAAACAATATCTTACCGGTTGCTCTTCATGGGTGTGAAACGTGGTCTCTTAACCGACACGTTGTAAACAACTTTAGGTTGTTTAAAACAAGGGGTATAGGAAGATATTTATTTGGTAAAGAATGGGATGAGGATACTGGGGAGTGAAGGAAGTTGCGCAATGATGAGGATCTTAGCCTGTACTCATCACAATACCATTCATAGTATAGTCAAGTCTCGTAGATTACGATGGGCAGGACATGCAGCGTGAATGGGAGAATCTAGAACCTTGTTCAGGGCACTGACTGACTGGCAAACCTAATCGGAAGAAACCTTTGGGAAGACCTAGATGCATTTGGGGGAATAAAATTTGAATGCACCTGAAAGAAATAGAGTGTTATTAGGTGGACTGGATATAACTAGGTCAAGAAAGGGATAAGGTGTAATGAGGTGGACTGGATAGGACTAGCTCAAGATGGGGAAAAGTGGCGTACTTTTGTAAGTGTGGCAATAAACTTTCAAGCTCCTAGTATCAGAGTAAATAAGTAAAAATGAACCAGGATTCCCTCAAAACAAAACAAAATCAAAAACAATATAAAAAAAATTAAATCATAAAGTACTGTACAAGCACCACTTAAAATTAGGTTAAGTGTATATTTCAAAAGATACACTTTAATGAACGCTGTTTTCCAAGTGAACGGTAAGTGAAGTATTTTTTAAATAATGCATCCAGTAGAGCAAAGAGTTTTAGCTTATTTCTATTAATACAAGACAAATAGATGTAAGTAAGACTTTAAGCATTACCTTTAATTAATAACACATTTGTATTTTTCTTGTGAATTGTACACTGTACGCTATGCACTATTTACTTACTACAAGATATACGTTATGCGTGAATATAAGCCCAGCCTAAAATTAAATTTGGAATAAGTAACAATTTCAAATAAATAATAATTAAAAAATAAATAAAAAACTAGTCCTGAAACCGTTCCTCAATGGAAAAAAATATATATATAGAGAGAGAGAGAGAGAGAGAGAAAGAGAGAGAAACTTTTTTTCGAAACAAGAATATAAAATAACAATATGTTGATTTGAAAACGATGTAGTTGTAAAGTTGTTATGTATATGAGCGCCTACACCCCATCCTCGATATTACTAACTCGCCTGGCTGCGGTCCAGCTGGCCGACCCTGGCTAGTTAATTGAATGATCGCTGTGAGTAGGCCTATAACGTCAGACGAACAAAAACCTTTTAAACAAAGAGAAAACATACTGTTAAAATTCCATGGTGCCCATGATAAATAGGCCCGTTCCAGAAGTGTCGAGAAAACTATGTGCAGAGAAACACACTCCGGTGGAACCTCGTTATTTTGAACCAGTTTGGACCAAAGCTGGTCAAAACGTCAGGTTGGTCGAAATAAATCAAATATTGCTTCAGTACAAACTTAAAAGAGTTTAATTTTATTCACATGGTAACCTAAAATATTTCCTTAAATATCTGTCAATGGGTTTCCTGGAATTTGTGCACAGCCTCGAGCCACTCTCAAATCGTTACGTCTCCGTGGTACGGATGTTTTCAGATCACTCTCCGAGCGATCGGTTGGGCGTCCGCGTCGACGTTTTGGACTGAGCATGCGCAGTGGCGTTTTGAAGAGCACGTGGTCGCCTACACTACACTACAGTATGTAGGCCGACAGTATCCCCATGGCTTCTTTGGTGCTGACTGACAGCTCACAGCTGACTTCTGACAGTCAACATTTAGGTATATACCTAAATTTTGACTGTCAGAAGTGACAGCTACTAAACACATGTTTTTTCAGATCATATGGTTTGGCGTAGGGATACATAATTTGGTCTGGTAACTTTTCAAAGCCATCAGTTGTCAGCTGTGAGCTGTCGGTCAGCACCAAAGAAGCCATGGGGCTACTTTATAGCAACTGAAGTTAGTAGGCATTAAAAATATCCGCGGACGTTTGGTTGCAGTGTGAATTAGCACGTCTATGGACATTTATTTCGTCCATGGTTACCGTGCGACACCACGGGTTCCAGTGTTCAAAACCACAATCTTCATTTATTAATTGAAAAGCGTAGTCTTGACAACATTTTACGGTGTATCCAAAACGTGCCGACACACCTCGCCTACGTTGATTGCTTGCCAACACAGCCGTAGCTTGAAGGCCCTATGATACAACTGAGCTCTTTAATACGGATGAGCTCTATAATTTAACTGACCTCTAACTAAGGTGTCACTGCTCTCTTTGACCCTGGCTCTTGCGGCAAAAGGTGTGAACAGAACTTAGATACGTTTATTGGTGACCTGGCGGTCTAGGGGTAAGGTGTCAGACTTCTATGCTGGCGGCCGGGGTTCAATCCTCGGTCCCGGCACAGATTTATCTGATTACCAAACCCTTCCTTCACCTCTGACAAGACATCTTGTGAATGTGGGGAATGCCAGGCCTCCACCGTGGTTCGGATCCCACGTTAAACTGTAGGTCCTTCATTTCATCCCACAATCGCCCTACAATTACACATTAGCGTAAGTGCGTATAACCCGAACGGGTAGTAAGACGCGGTTCTAATAATAATAAATACGTTTATTTTAGTTTTACATTACTTTGTGATATTTGATTATAATAATGATATAGGTTTGATTTTACTTTAATGTAACAAATATTTGCTTTTAATTCTACACTAGGCCTACTCTGTGATTATAATAAATAAATAAAATTGAATTAAATAGTTTCAACTGGCACAAATTTAATGACAACTTATTCTCTTCATTTAAAAAGTTTTGTCATCTAATGCCGTTATGCTTTTGAAAGATATTCAACAATTGTTGATAATTACCGTGTGAAGAAAATTAAACTTTATGTTTATATTGGAGAAATGTTTTATTTATTTGGGCAAAAAAAAAGTTTTTGTTTAAAACTGGAAAAAACACCGGCATTTTGGTCACGTTCCCGCCCTAAGCGGGAGAGCACGTTTGGGTAAGCGAGGTTATACAGATTTCTAATTGCGGTTGAACGAGTTTTATAGCCTATGATTGCACAGTACCTTAAACAATAGTTATATCAAAATAGATTGATGTCATCATGATTTAAAAATACAACAAAATTTAAAACAATAATTCTAAAATAGAAAAAAAAAAAAATTATCCTGATCTTGCTTTTGTAAAGGGTAGAATACAGAAAACAACCCTTAAAAAAGATTTCAGGTTTAAGAGTAGTCTAGCGCCTTAAATCTCGGTTAATCGGCCGCTATAAGGGCTCTTAATCCACGGGGTAGAGATGATAAGGGTATTTTAAATAAAATGCACCCGTATGCGCACTGAGGTAGTTTGGAAAAAAAAATCGCAGCAATAAATCACAAGTGCAAACCGCTCCCCCGTCGGCTGTAGGCCTGACGACCTAAGCCATGTGGCCACAGGCGTGAGTGGTTCCGTAAATAAACCACCGAGAACCGAGAACAAAAGGCATGCCCTAATGCTGCCTGAAGGGGAGCACGAGAGCAAGTCCCAACACGTACCGACCAATTGGTCACACCGTGTGGTTCGCAAAAATTTAGGAACGGGTTGTCGCGTTTCACGAAGTTCTGAAACAAAGAAACAGATATTACATATTATTAGTAACATAAGGGGTAAGGGGGGTTAGAAATTTGAAAAACCGAATAAGGGTTTTTAGAGTTACGTGCGGAGACACTACTCTATGGGGGGCTGGTGAGAGCCTCCCAAACCACTGTTATCACATCTCGCTTATCCGAGCAGGGCTTTGGGACGTCGATGGCACCCACCAAATAAACCAAACAGTTAATCAAAGTGCAAGCTCGTTGAGAGAGGTGTGTATTTATAGTTTTCCAAAACACACACGCCCCCAACCTTAACTTATAATTATCCAATATTTCAGAACGGTCTTGGCAACTTATCCCGGCGCAGGTGGGCCTTCACACTCACCGTAATTAACGTCAATAAGTGGCGGCTTGGGTGATGTTGCCAGGGGAGACTGTACCAGTGAGTTGATCCTTCCACTACAGAAACTTTCTGTTCATATTAAGTGCGCACTCATTTGTTACCGTGGACTCTCGCGTTTGCCGGAAAACAAGAGCGGAACCGAGATGTTGTCACGTGGACCCTCGCGTTTGCCGGAAAACAAGAGCGGAACCGAAATGTTGTCACGTGGACTCTCGCGTTTTCCGGAAAACAAGAGAGCAACAGAAATGTTGTCACGTGGACTCTCGCGTTTTCCGGAAAACAAGAGAGCAACAGAAATGTTGTCACGTGGCGAGCTTTGAGCCAATATCAAGAAAACTGTGCAAACCGCGTTGTAAGCTATGCACTAGTAGAAACTATATCAGTTCTGTCCGCGCTTTTACATAAAAATTCTGAGTAGAAGAACAAATCCAAATTTCAAAAACCAATCCCCTCAATACGCGCATGCGCTTACAGAGCAATATACAAGTATAGAGGTGTGTCTATTGTTGTTAAATTTATTTGAAATAACTCTTTAAATGGAACACGTGTGTATCTTTCTTATCTTGTGTTGATTTGTTTCAGTATACAACGTAATAATAGTTAGAAAACATCCATAGTGATAATAATCTAAATTATATGTTTATCCATTATAATATAATAATATATTGATAACCAAATGTTTTAAGTTCACGATGCAAAGCATTATGGGTGTACATATAGCGTATGAATCGCTGCGGCCATTCGAACAAATACTGCTCTATTTTTTTTTTGTTGCGAAAGTGTGAATTAAGCTTTAATTTGTAAAGTGAGCAATGTGTGAGATGAAATGGAGGGCCTACAGTTTAACGTGGAATCCGAACCACGGTGGAGGTCTGGCATTCCCCACATTCACAAGTTGTGATTAATACACGTCTTGTCAGAGGTGAAGGAAGGGTTTGTCAATCAGATAAATCTGTGCCGGGACCGAGGACTGAACCCCGAACACCCAGCACAGAAGTCTAACACCTTACCCCTATACCACTAGGTCAACATTTGTAGAAAAGTTCTTTTCTGGTAGCCATAACTATAACTATTAATACATTATCCATAGTCAGTCCAATATTATTATTTTTAGCACCGCGTCTTACTACCCGCTCAAGCTATACGCTTATATATTAATTACGCTAATGGGATAAGAATGAGGAGGGTTTAATTTAGAGAAAGTGTACCTGCATTTGCGTGGAGCGTGGGAAGTTCTTATGTAACGTTTTACACGTGCAGAGTTCACTCTGAGCAAGCTCACTCAGAAGCTGCGCGCTCATTCACTCGTATCGTGTACACACTCAGCCCGACTGCACTCTGACGGCGTCATCCGAGCAGAGTATACGCTGTTGGTGACCAACTTTTCGAGCTTAGGGTTCGGCCAGACTGACAAGCGTGCGAGTGAAGGACTGGGCGACTGGGTGGCCAGACTGGCAAGCATGCGAGCGACTGAGTGACTGGGTGGCCAGACTGACAAGCGTGCGAGCGACTGAGCGACTGGGTGGCCAGACTGACAAGCGTAGCGAGCGACTGGGTGACCAGACTGGCAAGCGTGCAAGCGAAGGCCTGGGCGACTAGGTGGCCAGACTGGCGAGCGAGTGGGTGAATGACTGGGCTACTGGGTGGCCAGACTGGCGAGCGAGCGAGCGAGCGCGTGATTAGCAGATAGCTCTCGATAGTTGTCGACGAGGAGGCAAAGGTTCGAATCTTGACTCAGTGAACTGAGGGTGGTTTTTGACAAGTGATTTATTCTTGTGGTTTTCCCATCTTCTATCCACGCTAATGGTGATTCTTAATTGTAAAGGCCTACTTTGATTATAATATTGAAGTATTTTAACATATCAGTTTTACATATATATAGTTTATGATCTTACCAATCAAATTAGGCCGCCAATAGCAAGTGTGCTACACCTTTTGATAGTAATAAAAAGGTCAAACAAAATTAGAAGTTTTCTTAGCCCTATATGAACCAACAAATAATATTGCCTAACGCCTGTAAATTAGACTGTACCGGCTCGAGTGCGCGCTCGTCGCTTGCTCCAGTCTGGCCACCTCTCATTACAACCAATGTGTTCTATTTTATTTTTTAGTCGCTCGCCCAGTCTGGCCGTCCCTTTACTCGGACCGAGTAGCGTTTCAAATATGACGGAAAGTGGAGACACGCCTAAAATACCAAGAAAGTAGATTGAAATAGAATCCATTATCGGGTTCATGGCTTCTCTTTTCTTTCTTTTACACTGATTAATTATTGTGAGTTTCCAGCTCTTGTGCCAACATATCTACGACAACCCCAATCCCTTCAAGCACAAGATCCTCCATTTTACTGTAATCAGAATTGCTAAAATTGGTCTGGGTGTACTCGTAACAAGTAAACACATTTATAAACTAGGTGCGAACGTCTCTATGTCACACTAGTTCTGTGAAAAACAGCCCTTACACAGACTGCGATTCAAGCTGCTTTAAGATCCGCGTGGTGGGTAGGCTTGGGAGCATAGTTGCCACATAGCAGGAGTTCACGCGTTACTACTATGCAAGCATACTCAGTGACTGTCAAGAAATGTGGCAACGTGCATCGGTTGCTATGACAACTACCCTTCACAGATTGGTCGAGCCTGTGACGAGCGTCCAATCCCCACCCCGGCTGCGCTGACCTCAATCCTAGAGCAGTTTAAAACGTGGTATAGTACACTCGACCGGAATCGAAACATGGTATCCTCATCATCAACAGTCTAGTCTATTGAGGGAGTGACGCGTTAGAACACTGACGCAATTTTTTTTCAATATTGAAAAAAAAATTTATCGGTTGACACGAGGACTAAATCGTCTAGATCGTACATCCTGGTGATATGCAGGTCAGAGTTCGAATCTCAGCTGGGTGTAATGAGGGTGGGTTTATCCTAAATGGTTTCCCCCTCTCTCTTCAAGCAAATGAGGGTTCATTTATGTTTAATCATACCTTCTTCATACCTATTTAATCGTTGTGATTTAATGCTTATATCCTGGACAGGTAATAAAACATAAATTGGATGGGGGTAAGGAGGGAGGATGCGAGTGACCAATGACGTCATGAGGATTCGTTCGCGTCAGTAACGTAAAGGTTCGTTCGTTATACCGAGGTTTACAAAGTACGTGGGCTGAAAATGTACGGGCTAAACAAACTGACAGCCTTGACGGATCTTTCTTTGTGTCCCTCCCGTCCATTACCACATTACTTTGCTTTGAATTTATAAATGATTAATTTCACGGTGATGTCATTATTATTATTATTTTTTATGAAAATAGTCTTACATCAATATCTATCAATCATTTGGAAGCCCGTCCCTGTATTCAGAAATACCTGGATCATGACTGGGGAATCCTTATGAGAGCACTCAATGTGTGACGACGAAATTATTTCACGCGACTTAAATAATTTCAACCCCCTTCGGTGACCACATGCTCCAAGGCGCTACTCTCGTAGTAGACTGGACTGCCGATTACGAGGAGATAGAGGTTCGAATCTCAGTCGGGTGTACTGAGGTTGTTTTTTTTTCCAAAGTGGACTTCTTATAAATATAACTTAATACTTAAAACCATTAGCGTAATTAGTACATATGCATATAAACCGGACGGGTAGTAATACACGGTGCTAAAAAAACTCTGCCAGTTGAATATGGTTTTTCACATATATTCAGTAAGGAATGTGGTCATACCATTCTTAACCCTGACATTTTTACTGAAATATCGTGATATGTGGATATTGCGATGATCTGCTGTGTTTTGATAATCCACCACAATTCGAGTGGGTGTTAAATCATCGGTAGTTTCACATTTTGGTGTGTTTTGTGCATAGTTCGGGTGTACTTTTATGAAGTCAGAATATGTAGTAGGCTTTAAAGGTGGGGATATTCAAACATACAGTAGCCCCATGGCGTCTTTGGTGCTGGGTGACAGCTGATGGCTTTTAAAAGTTACCCAACAAAATTATGTATCCCTACGCCGAACCATATGAGATACAAAAACATGTGTTTAGCAGCTGTATACCTAAATGTTGATTGTCAGAAGTCAGCTGTGAGCTGTCAGTCAGCACCAAAGAAGTCATGGGGCTACTGTAGATATAAATAGATCGAAAAAGAAAAAAGATTGGAGTAAAAGGGGGGGGGNNGGGGGGTAACAATTCTCAATATAGCATATTGGTACGGGGAAATCATAAATGTTTGAGAAACACTGTTCTGGTCTAGAGGCACCTATATTCAAATATTTCCCGTGCAAGACTCCTTTGACCTCCTTAGCCAACGGCGGTTAAGGGTCTCTCGAAGCCTCCCCTGCAGTTTTTAGAGTACAGTATACCCATTAATTTTCTTAGAATACGCCATTGAGTGAAGGCTTACTAAAGAAAAAGAGTATATGCCAAATGCTATAAAAATCCAGACCCTGCTTATTATTTTTTAAACTATAACAAGGTACAAAGATTCACTCAAACCAAAATATAATAAATAATTAGTGGTAATAGTTAGTCGATAATGGAATTGTGACATACAGCAGTGGAGGAAATGGCTTCATTGTGCTCGGTGGCTCAGTCGCACAATGTAACCAACCACACACGCCTGATCGGTAAAAGATTTCCTTTTCCTCGCGCTCTATTTGGACACTGTAAAATATTGCTCATGCGCAGTTCCATTCGAAACAGGTCTTGTATACAGGCTAGTTTGTGGAAACGCTTGATCATGTCCGTTTCATTAAGAGACCGGAAAGAAAGAGAGAGGCTAGATTAGATTTCCAAATAGAGAAAATTTTCTGTGTCAATGTTCGACTTTATTTTTCATCTCCTTTACAACTATTACCCCTGATAGCACTGGATACTATCACGTTTCACCACTCTAAGCTATAGAAGGATTTTGGTAGGAATATATGATTAGAAAGCTCAAACTATATTTCTGTTAGTATTGATAACATTTAACAATCTATATTGTTGGTGCTATTTTATAGGGACCTATTGATTACTTTTTTTGATTTTTTGTCACCCACTTGGCATATATGCATATGTACTAATAGTTTTAATATGTTAGAGAGGAGAAAGGGTGAATTTATAGGAAGTGTACTAGCATTTGCAGAAGGGAGTGTCGAAAATAATTTAGGATAAACTACTCTCAGTACACCCGACAGGAATTCAAACCCCGATCTCCCCGCCATTGGAAGTCCAATCTATTTGTACAGTGCCACTCACGGGCGTAGAAAGGTAGGTGCTGGGAAAAAGGGGGGTACATACACCCCCTGAAATTGTATGGATCCCCCTGACCCCCTTTCCCTAAGAAAAACTATCTTTCTACCCCCTTCGTGACGCCTTTAGAATATTCGACCACTAAAGCGGGTATAGAAAGGAATCGATAATACAGTAGAGAGTCGATAATTTGTGCTAATTGGGGAGCCACCCGGTCCGAATTGTCGTTTTGACCAAATTTTTGAAAATATATTATCTATACCAAAAATTTAAAAAAATAATCATGGACTGGATACTTACGAACATTCAGGTATAAACATATTCACTTTATTTAAACAAAGAACTAACACATTGTTTTCTCGTTGCTAAATATCACAAATTCTAAAGAAATATAGAAAAGCAAAAAAATTCAACAACGAAAAATTTTAAGATTTTTTTTATTTTTTTCCAAACAAGGTTTAAGGTGGGTTTTTTGGTGGCTATGTCTCTGATATTGATATAACCGTGGCTATTTTTATAAAAAAATATTTTTTCTTAGCGATCCGGATTATTGACGGTCCAGAATGTTGACGTCTGAATTATCGACACTACACTGTACTAGGTGATCTGGTGGTCTAGGGGTAAGGTGTCAGACTTCTGTGCTGGCGGCCGGGGTTCAATCCTTGGTCCCGGCAAAGATTTATCTGATTACCAAACCCTCCCTTCACCTCTGACAAGACATCTTGTGAATGTGTGGAATGCCAGGCCTCCACCGTGGTTCGGATTCCACGTTAAGCTGTAGGTCCTCCATTTCATCTCACAATCACACTACCATTACACATTAACGTAAGTGCGTATAACCCGAATGGGTAGAAAGACGCGGTGCTAATAATAATAATAATATAACTAGCAGAGAAGGTTATCCCTACGAAAATTGGACTTTTACGTCACAACTCTCCATTTAAAGTTTCCTCTTAACGAACAGTATCAATAAAAGTTTCTTCGGGAGTCTCCCTCAAGGGACGCGTTACTACACTTTGTGCGAATGACGGTTCGATGTCTGAAAGGAAGAGAAATTGTAGGGAATCCCTATCAAAAGACAAAAAAAGTGAGGGGGGAAGGGGAGAACTCCTCTCTTGAGACTCACCCACCCTCCACCCCCATCTTTCAGCAAGGGTGAGTAAGCAATGAACCAATAAGCGCAGCGGCGGGGTATGAAGAGGGTAAGGGGGGGGGTGTAAACACATTATCAAACCAGTCATCCGCGGCGAGTGAGGAAGTAGTACCCTACCCTCTCAACCCCCTTTTCCGACAGCCGCGCGCGCCACTGAGCCGAGAGGTGACGTCACAGAGAAGACGAGTCGGAAGGGGGGGGGG
>CABEEJ010002038.1:35949-60994 GCA_901482245.1 Timema douglasi
CACAGATTTATCTGATTACCAAACCCTTCCTTCACCTCTGACAAGACATCTTGCGAATGTGGGGAATGCCAGGCCTCCACCGTGGTTCGGATCCCACGTTAAACTGTAGGTCCTCTAGTTCATCTCACAATCACCCTACCATTACACATTAGCGTAAGTGCGTACAACCCGAACGGGTAGTAAGACGCGATGATAATAATAATAATAAAGTATTCGTTGTAACTTATTCATGTTTTTCCTATGGGTTTTTTTAAGATTAAAATAAATCGCCTCTTGAAATGCGTTTTTAATATACTATGCCGAAATCCATAGAAATTTAATAACAAAATCTGTCATATTCATACTCAAATATGTCCTTTTTTTTGTGAACATCAATGAATTATGGAAATTCCATAACCTTCTTCCAATCCTCTCCTAACCTAGAAAAAATGAATGTATATATTCTAGTTTGATGGGCACCATGTACAAGATTTATTTAAAAATACGCGCGGACATATATACTTGCGTGTGTGTTTATGTAAACAAAGCTATAAAAATATAACCTTTGCTGGTTAAATCGGTTTTATGGGCCAGTTATATGTTTGGCAGTTGAATCTCAAAGGAATACTTGTCATAAAATGGAAGTATACATTCAGGAGAGAAAAAAAATAATCATGCAAATAAGATTACTGTTATTTAATTTAATGTAGCTCGTTCCGTGTGGCTCACTTGTTAAAGTTGTCGGTCTCGAGTTTAAGGGAGCCGTGTTCGATTCGATTCAGGGTGGTAATGACCAAGATATTTACCATTTGTGTATGGGTTCGTCCTGTTATATTAATTTAGTATTATTATTATTTTTATTATTAGTAGTAGTACCGCGTCTTACTACCCGTTCGGGTTATACGCACTTACGCTAATGTGTAATGGTAGGGTGATTGTGAGAATGAAATGGAGGACCTACAGAGTTTAACGTGGGATCCGAACCACGGTGGAGGCCTGGCATTCCTATTAATTTAGTAATATATCTAGGATCCAGGGCAGTGTCTGCAATACTTGCTGTGCTGTTCTAACCTAAAGTCTGTTCAGCGTAGGAATTGTTTTCTGAAAGGCCTTTTTCCCTACCAGAAATATATTATATAGTAGGATATTGGTAGGGAAAAAGACCTTTCAGAGTGTAATTCCTAACGTGAATGGAGTATGGCTATGGCTGGGTGTGTGTGTTATACGTATTGCCATAGGTTAAGTTAGTTTGTAAGTCTTGTTTTCCAATTATTATTATTTAGGAGCCAGGGCTGAGTGTGAAGTAGGCCTGCTAGGTTTATACCATATGTTATGTTGGCTTATAAAGAATGGGTTGATATTAGTAATTGCTTTAAGAAAAGTTTAATATGGAGTTTTTTGCTTTTTTTTAAGCACAGCATCTTACTACCCATTCAGGTTATATACCTATGTACTGGCTACACTAATCGGCTAGGGATTATAAAGGTTTAATTTAGAGGAAATGCACCCGCATTTGTATGGAAGGAGAGTGGAAAATTATTTAAGATAACCCCCCTCAGTACACCCGACCAAGATCGAACCCTGATCTACCTTTCTTGGGCCATTGGTGACCTGGTGGTCTAGGGGAGTCCGGGGTTCAATCCACGGTCGCGGAACAGATTTATCTGATTACCAAACCCTTCCTTCACCTCTGATAAGACGTGTATTAATCACAACTTGTGAATGTGGGGAATGCCAGGCCTCCACCGTGGTTCGGATTCCACGTTAAACTGTAGGTCCTCCATTTCATCTCACAATCACCCTACCGTTACACAATAGCGTAAGTGCGTATAACCCGAACGGGTAGTAAGACACAGTGTTAATAATAATAATCTTGGGCCGACTAATCTAACACGAGAATAGTGCGTTAGACTACGCGGCCACCGAAGCGGGTGGATTTAGTATTTAAAAAAGAGTAATTAGCAGCTCCTGTCAGAGGACTACCCCCTACCCCGCCAGCCCCCTTATCATAAAAAAAAATCTGGCAACGGCCCTGTTGAGAATAATCACTTGGTAAAATCTCCTAATTGACAGATGGACATACATTTCACAGAACGTAGGAGCGGAAAGAGGGGTGGGATGAGAAGGGGATGTTCTCAGCAGGAAGTGCATTGTGACTTCAGTGATACTGTAAAGACGGATCTCTATTTCCGGTGCTGCTGCAGATACTAGTGACGGATGCCGGCTTCTTTGTGAGTTCGCTAGTTTCGGGAGAAAAAAAAGTATCTTTGACGTTAATGTGGCTCAAACTTTGATTCCAGTTACAACAACAACAAAAACTTATGATTTGGTTTAAAGAAATCTTAAAAATCCTTAATTAAAAAAAATCTTAATTAACGCCATAGTTGTTTTTTTCTACCGTGTCTTACTGCCATCTCGGGCTTACACGCGTATCACTACACTAATGGAATAAGGATGAAGAAGGCATAATCTACGGAAAATGTACTCACATTTGCATGCGTGGAGTAGTGGCTGTACACTATTTGTAGAATAAAAACGCACTCAGTTCATAACATTGGGATTCCATTCCCCTTAACTTCTCATCATCGCCTGGAAACCGGACTGGGTTGGGTTGACACCTTAACCCGCGTGCGCACCTATGTGTATCCTTGACTAGATTCTTACTATATAGAGAAATGTTCTTACAATTAACATATCTGACCAAAAAAAGCTACTAGATCTACTTTCACGTATGTATACGCCTAGGTGTGATCTTCAGCTGTCAGTTTTGATACAGTAGCCCCGTGGCTTCTTTGGTGCAGACTGACAGTTCACGGCTGACTTCTGACAGTCAACATTTAGGTATATACCTAAATTTTGACTGTCAGAAGTGACAGCTGCTAAATGCATATTTTTGCAGCTGATATGGTTCGGCGTATGGATACATTATTTGGTCTAGTAACTTTTCAAAACCATCAGCTGTGAGCTGTCAGTCAGCACCAAAGAAGCCATGGGGCTACTGTAGATTTAATCAAAACCTGCGTTTATAAAGAAGAGGATGTTTCTGACCACACCGAATATCACCGCTGAGGGAAAAGTTTATCTACCAAATCACCCTCGCTTTCACCAGTTATGTCTGAAGGGGGTGTGTTGGGGGTAAGAAGGAGCTACTGGGAACATCGACGAACCGACGTTGCCAAACTTGTCTTATAGTTAAGGGAAGATTGACCACACACAGACGAGAGAACATCGCTTTGCATGGAGATGAAAGCCGGACCCTGAGGAGAAGAAATTTTGGGAAGCTTGAAGATGTGATGCCGGAGGTTGAAAAGAGAAGATAAAGTGGACAGATCTAGTTACCAATGAAGACGTTCTAAGAAGAATAAATGAAAGAGAGAACCATTATCGCAGGTGACTACCAAGAAAGGCCAAATAGATGGGGCAAATCATGATCAGAAATGTCATATTGAGTGATGTCGTAGAAGGTAAAGTGTAAGGAATAAAGAGAAGAGGGAGAAAACGAATGCAGCCAATGAGAGACCTCAAACAAGAAAATAAGATGAAATTTCAGAATATATATATATATATTTAAAAAAAAAGGAAATTGCTGGCTGATATGAAATGCTAGAGGAATCAATTTGGATGAATCAACGGACTTGTCGAAAGACAGAATACCTTTTCTGAATTACTATAAAAATATGATGTTATAAATATACAAATGATGACAAAATAAAAGTGTATTTTCTAAAAGGCGCATTCGTAATAGAATCAAGCAAGGGTACCCATGTGGGTTTTTCAAATTGGGGGAGGGGGCGGGATGATTGGAGTTCTCGAGATAAAAATGTCATGAATTTAACCTTGTGGGAGGGGATTTTAAAGCATATTATCATAACTCTGAGCTTTATGAACATATAATATGCATGATGATGAGTTTCTAGAGCCAATTTTCGTAAACAAAAAAATCATTACTATATTCTTCACCAGTTTACTGAACAGAACAAAATGAAAAAGCTGTTGAAGAGAGAATGAGAGGAAATCTACATTCTACCATTTTTATTTCTGTCAAATCTGATATTGATGATTCAAAATTGTAAGTAGCAAATTGCAGCCAAATCAAAAATATACAATTTTATGTTTTCATATTTAAAAAAAAGAAAAAGTTAATCTTTCAGCGGGATAAGAGTGGGGGGGTCTATAGCCCCCCCTTATCGCTCATATATTGTAGCCCATGAAATCAAGGTATTGAATAAAACGAGAAGCTCAGTGCGATAGAAAATGCTTTGTATATTTTCAGAATGAGAGAAAAAAAGTCAAAGAAGACTGCAACATAAATAAGTTCCCGCCATGTGTAATATATCTATTCTAGGGGGGGAAGTAGGGGAAGAAAGAATTAAACATTATTTTGACAAGGTTAACGTGCTTTGACCCAGGCCAAGTTAAAAAGACATTGGGGGAAAAAGCGGACAGAAAAGATTCGAGGTTAACAATCTAAACAAAAGAACAAAGGCGGATGTGAGGGGGAGAGTGTGTGTGTGTGTGTGTGTGTGTTTCCCGCTAGACTATTTCGCATATGCACTCTTAATGATGATTTTTTTTCTAGCTCGTATTTTATGGTTATCGACAACTTTTATCAATAACTTGAGGAAAAGAGGAGAATATCGAGGTTGAATAGAACGTGAACTATCATAAGAAGTGAAAAAATACTGAAACGGGTGAAAAGCCTTGATTTTTATAGGAAGTCCGGTTAGGACCACCAAGATTGAAAGTCAATCAAATTTGCCATTAAAAAAAAAGTTTTATTTGATTTATTAATTAAAAAGTTATCAAGAGTTTCCAGTAATACTTTCTGATGAATCTCTGTATAATTTATATTTACATTATTAACTAAACAGAATAAAGGCCAACACCTAACTAAACCAGAATGGAATGGGCCAGTTTCCTATGCAAGAAAGGCCCATTCCATTCGAGTTTAGGTAGGTGTCGTCTTGTATTTAGTGTAGCGCCGCACTTGAGGCGTACTAAATTTGACTATGAAACTGGCCCTAAGAATAGATATATACTTTGTAATATTTTTATTTGCATCATTGTGGCATCATTAGAGTCCAGTTTTCAGATAACGGGCTTCCTATATATTATTAGTATTATTATTATTATTATTATTATTATTATTATTATTATTTGCTTCCTATATATTATTATTATTTAGCACCGCGTCTTACTACCCGTTCGGGTTATACGCTTTAAGTACTAATTAGGCCTACGCTGATGGATTAGGAATTGGGAAGGTTGAATTAGAGGAAGTGAACCCGCATTTGCGTGGAGGGAGAGTGGAAAACCAGGCTTCCTATATAAATCACAGTGTATACATGGTAGAGAAATGAGAAGTTACAGATGCTTGGGAATGCAAGAATGTTTATTCAGTTTCGATACATTTTAAATATTGTTTTCACCAAAATGTAGGCGAAAGCTTTGACTGAATAAAAAGGTTTTTTTTAATGTGTGAGAACTAATATAAAACCCTATAAAATAATCTCAAATTCTTAAAATATTATATTGTGACGAGAAAAACATGACTTTATTTGGTAGAAGATTGAATGAAGTTTTTTTTTCTAACCTTTGGCTTAAGTCTCCAAAGTACAAATTTTCGCGTACCTAAGGCGTTATTGGATTATTTTATTCTTTACTTTAAAATGAGAATTTTAAGTTTTTAACTGGTCATAAACCTGCTGATCGTTTTTGCCTGTATTTTGTTGAAAATCTACTTACTCTATAGCATTAGGAACTAGAAAGTTAATTGCCGCGTTCACAAAACTACACTACTTATCCCTACCTTAAGCTAGCTATATCCAGTCGGGTGACCTGGTGGTCTAGGGGTAAGGTGTCAGACTTTTGTGCTGGGGGTCCGGGGTTCAATCCTCGGTCCCGGCACAGATTTATCTGATTACCAAACCCTTCCTTCACCTCTGACANGCTAGCTATATCCAGTCGGGTGACCTGGTGGTCTAGGGGTAAGGTGTCAGACTTTTGTGCTGGGGGTCCGGGGTTCAATCCTCGGTCCCGGCACAGATTTATCTGATTACCAATCCCTTCCTTCACCTCTGACACGACATCTTGTGAATGTGGGGAATGCCAGGCCTCCACCGTGGTTCGGATCCCGCGTTAAACTGTAGGTCCTCCATTTCATCTCTCACAATCACCCTACCATTACACATTAGCGTAAGTGCGTATAACCCGAACGGGTAGTAAGACTCGATGCTAATAATAATATATCCAGTATACCTAATTACACCTTATCTTTAGCTAGCTATATCCAGTCTACTCCATTACAACCTATCCCTATCTTGAGCTAGTTCTAACCAGTCCACCTCATTACACCCTATCTCTACCAGGTACATTCTAATTTTATCCTCCCAAATCCTCGCAAATGTTGGCACTATCTTCCCTAACGGTGTCGGCCACTCGATTATGGGGTCTCGTCATGGAGTTTGTTTGTTTTGTACTCTAGAGGTAACATTATTCCAAACAATTATGAATGGTAAATTTCCAATCTTTTATTTTTAAAGAAAAATACATTTCAAAAAGTTTTGGAAATGATACGGTCACGATGAAACGGCCAGGGGGGAGAATTTTATGGAATTGCAATGGCATTCGCATGTAGAGAGAATAGGAGAATATTATGCTGGCGCAAAAAACTACCTACAATAAACCTCCGGACGGTCGTTTATTACCCCCACATTTTATTACCTACACGGGATTAAAACCTGACCTCGTAAATTACATCTATGCGTGTTAGCTGACCAACTTAACCTAAAGGAAAAAAAATTATTATTATAATAGTGTGATGACGCGTGAGCAAAAAAAAGTTCATTAACGCTGAGAAAAGTGAATAATAGGTTTCTTTAAATCAAAAGTTATAAGACCAAAGCACCTAAAAACAAATGAGATCCTGGAGTATGTTTCCATAAATAATTTCTCAGTCGCCATCCAAGATAATGAGGGTACATTTCCTCTAAATTACACTGCCTTCTTGCTCCCTAGCCCATTAGATGTGAATATGTAACAAGTCCGGATTGTCAGTAGGACACGAAGCATGGGGCGATAAGTACAAGATTGTGAATCAGCCCTTATATTTTCATGGCCTCCATGAGCACACGAGGGACAAGTACAGTATTGTGAATCAGCCCTTGTCTTCTCATGGCCTCCATGAGCACACGAGGGACTAGTACAAGATCGTGAATCAGCCCTTGTCTTCTTATTGCGTTCGACCCCTGGAGTAATTTGGATTATTAATGGAAAAGTTCGGTTACTAAGGCCATGAATATTTTCTCGACGGGTATTCCCCGGGTTTCCCCGTGACGGATAAGCGCGGTTACAAGGATGACAGGTGCCACAAAGACGGGTTGGAGACCCTCCCATAACCCTCCCCCTCAGAGCAATCGATTGGTTCTTCCTGCTTACTACTACTACTTACAGTCTATCATGATTTCCTTCTTGAAAGATCTGTCTATTATTGGGTACTATAGAATGATTTAAAGTCTAAACTATCGAATGATGAAAACTATTGATTCCAAACTCCTGTATCAAACTTATGATTCAATAGTTTTAATTCGATAATCTCAAGAGCAGTTCGTTATTTTGTATTGTAATTATAATGAACATCTATTTGTCCTCATCTGCTGATCGATAGTCAACCTTGCGTGCGTCACAATTATTATTAATCTCCAGTGCTAACAAATCTGACTATCCAAAACAATAAGGTCTATTATCAATATCATCGACTTGCTTGTTCCAAACAATGCAAACAGAACTAAAGTGAATATTTTGTTCGCCAAATAAAATATCGTAGCATTCATTGTTCGTCTCGTATGTAAGCAAACAAAATCAGTGTTTGTAAATGCGTCGTTTTCGTTTGGTCTGGTTGGCCGGTGATGGGAAGGTCGAGCCCAAGGACCTTTTCCAGGAAAATGTTGCAAGGAAAGTTGATCCACCTAGAAGCCATTCGGAGGGGTCTTTTCTTTGAAAATATTGAATATTTAGAGGCTTCTAGAATCTTTTCAGAATAGTCCTTGTCCGGAAGTTTTTTTAAAAAAAGAATGGATGTTTTAGACCGTCTAGAAGTTATTTGGAATGTTCTGTGCTAAAAAATATTTTGAAAATTACATTTAGAAGCTGTTTGGTATGACCAGGGTACTGCTGTTTAACAGTGTTTTCATTCGATTGTGCCCGTCACTAATCCGGAAATAAAAACCGTATTGGTGGTCACGTGGTATCAGGCATCCCACTTGCATTGAGGTTGGTATTCACTTGAGCATTTTAATTCAAACATCCCGAAAGACTCGAACGAGCACGAACAAATGATACGTCCGAAAACTCCGAGCTTTCGTTCGGACCGTTTGCTGGTGCTCGACTTGTTCCTGTGCTCTGTGCATTAATGAAAAAAAACAAAAAAAAAACAGGAAATTGTGAATGAAGTGTATGTATTGTAGGAAGAAAAATACAGTACTGTTAAGGAGATTGGACGAAGGACATTTCCGAAATTTCACAAGAATGTCATCTCTAATAAATTTAAAATTTCTGTTAACCTTGTCGGCCATAAAAGTGCGAAGAAGGATACAAAGTCCAAGTTGAGGGTTCCAAAGCACTGAGCTTTATTCATATAAACCAGAAAGTTGATTTTGGAACTAAGGAAGAAATTGATGAAATGCTACATTTGGAGCATTGCGCACCGGAGCAGAAACTTGGCTTCTCAGGAAGATGGAAAAGAAATATTTGGAGAGCTTTGAAATGTGGTGCTGGAGAAGACTTGAGAAGAATACCAAGTTGGCAAACAGGGTGACAAATGAAGACATTCTAAGAAGATTGGGTGAGAAGAGAACCATTTTGGATGCGAATGTTTGGCGCAAAGGAAAGTGGATCGGACACATCCTTAGGAGGAACTGTCTTCTGCACGACTTCAAAGAAGGAAAGGGCGAGGGAAAGAGGAGCTTAGGAAGGAGTAGGATTTAAATACTAGATGACTTGAAGGAAAGAAGAAAATTATGAGAGCTCAAGAAAGAGGCAGAGGACAGGGCGCACTGGTGGTCTAAGTTAGTTGACAAAAGGATTGGACCTGTCGTGAGACAGAACGCCTAGTAATAATAATAATAATAATATCTATTAACCGCAAACATTATTCAGCAGCCCATGGTTTGCAGCAAACACCCCCTAACGATCCAAGCTGGCGTGAATGCACATACCCACTGAACAAAGGCGAACGTCTGACTTATCGTGACCATTCCAAAAAAAAAAAACGACAGTGGTTCGATTCGATAGCGTTAGGCTCGTTCCGTTCGGCTCGGTGCGCGCGCTCGCGGACAGGTATTCACTAGCCGAATCACACCACGCACGAAGAGATCAAACCGAACGCGCACAAACGAATACTCAAGTGAATACCTGCCTTTAGATTGGACTGCCGATGACGGAGAGATCGAGGTACGAATCCCGGTCAGGTGTAGTGAGGGTGTATTTTCCTAGATGGTTTTCCACACTCTCTTCCCACACGAATGCGGGTATAGTTCCTATGGATTTGATCATCCTCATCTCTGACCACATCAGTACAATTTGTATATTTGCGTCCAAGCCGAACGAGTTGTAAGACGCTGTGCTAAAAAAACACGTTATTTTAATATTGATCTGGCGATACACGAGAGCTCTTCACAACCTTCTCATTTATTTTGTTCTATGTGACGAGAGAAGAACATTCTCGAGGCTTGGGAAACTATGAAGCTCCCAAATCTTCTTACACCTCGAGAAGCAGGAAAGAGGGTGGTTTTTTTTTTAACGGCAAGAGAGGGAGATGAAAACAAAGATGTCTCCTCTACCAGGGGAAGTGACAGCTTACTACTGGGGGAAAAACAGGGACACCTGTGGGGAGAGGGGGGGTGGGGGTGAAAACCTCGGGGGACTTCACATCGGGGAGAAAGATGGCCTTTACTGGCAGACTACTAAAACATTATAGGCCTAGCTGCTTTTTATATCCACTCTGTTTATGTGGGATACTTAAAAAACAAATGACACGGTGCATCGCAGAGACTTTCTCGTTCCTTTATTTAAATTAAATTTATAACTATTAAGATACGAGAAATAAAATAATATACATTGTTATAGAAAAAATAAATTGTTAAAAAAAACATCACATTTCACCAAAGAGAACATAAAACACAAATAAAATTGCATTTTAAAATTCCCATTTACCAAAAGCTAGATTATATATATATATATATATATAAAAGCTAGATTATATATATATTATAAAAGCTAGATTTAATATATATAAAATCCGATGTTTGTCTTTCTTTTTTCATCCATAGGTAAACTAACCTTAATTTTAGTGTTAAATAGTTAATTCCATAAATCCCTCTAGGGAAACGTATTAAACCCTAAATACTAAAATTTAACTTGATCGATAAAATAGTTTTGGATCTAGTTCCAGTAACCGACAGACAGACGGACAGAGGTATTGTAAAAAAAAAAGTGGGAGTGTAGGAAACGCGAGAAAAGGCAGATTTTGTATAAAAACTTTTTTTCTTAAAAGGAAATCAAATAATCCTTAAGTATTATGATTATTATTAGCACCGCGTCTTACTACCCGTTCGGGTTATACGCACTTACGCTAATGTGTAATGGTAGGGTGATTGTGAGATGAAATGGAGGTCCTACAGTTTAACGTGGAATCCGAACTACGGTGAAGGCCTGGCATTCCCCACATTCACAAGATGTCTTGTCAGAGGTGAAGGAAGGTTTTGGCCATAAGATAAATCTTTGCCTGGACCGACTATTGAACCCCGGCCGCCAGCACAGAAGTCTGACACCTTACCCCTAGACCACCAGGTTACCGAATCCTTAAGTAGAAACATAGAGATTAATTATCTTCATATGGTGGCTTCAAAAGTTGTTGAATAGTTGTCAAAGACTTCTGGAAACTTAATAACATTTTCTCTTAATTTAAAAAGTTTTGTCATCTAATGCCGCTCATGACAGAAATTCAACAACTGTTGATATCACCGCGTGAATAAAATTAAACTCTTATGTTTCTACTGGAGAAATATTTTATTTAATTTGGTCTAAATAATGGTTTTGATATAATAGCTGTGAAGACACTGGTCTTAATTTAAGTTCTCTAGACTCCCACCTTGGTTGCATTACGAGTATCCCTTTCCCAGTGCATTAAAGTAGGAATATAAATCTAGCCTACTATATTATATTCCATTCACGGTAGGAATTACTCTTTGAAAGGTCTTTTTTCCTACCAATATCCTACTATATAGTAGATTTATGGTAGGGAAAAAGACCTTTCAGAAGTCAATTCCTACCGTGAATGGATTATAGATTGTACAACCTTGGACTCCTGTTATTAATTCGTCGTTCGTCAGCAATGTTCTTTGACTGGACCAAAACAATGTCGTTGCTTTATATTTTATCTACACAATTCCTTCCACCACCTATTTCCTCCAAGGAACAGGAAGGGAACGAAACGTAAAATAAGTCTATAATGGCGTGGGGGGAGTCAGATAGGACAAGAAACCAAATAAAAAAAGGTGGTTAGTCGTCTACTGTTACCGGTCGAAGGTTTGGAAGGTAAGACACACACAAATATATAACCTTTATTTATGTCGAGACTATCCCAGGATTTAGAGAAACCGATTACAGGCTTAGAAGGACCTTATTTGGTTCGATGCAATTTCCTATCCTATCCTAGGGGTGTAACGATACAAACACCAATGGATCGTTATCAGGCGATTATTATGCCGATTAATCGGCTGTTTTTTTGTGTGTTTTTTTTATTTAAAGCAAAATTTTCTAGGTAGGAGCTTAGTGATCTAAATAGCAAAAAAAAAAAACTTGTATCTACACTGCATCTGGGTTGCGGGCCATGCAAAGATTACGTAACCTGATAAAGAAATATAAGTTCATATTGTTGATAAAACTAACCCTCTATTTCCAACTTTCGCCGGTTAGGCAAAGATTAACAAAAAAACTAAGATTATCGAAGCTTTAACTGTTGATTTTTAAATAATATATTTTTGTATTAATTACATTAACTGTTATCATTCTTTAAAGCATATTTTACAATAGTTATTAATAATAAATAATCGATAATCGGGACTAATCAGTGTAAATAATTGTAGCACGAACAATTATTTTAAACAATCGACACATATCTAATATATATAAACACACACACACACACAGGGTGATCTGATTTATGTGAGGAGTAACTGGGGTGTGGTATGTGGGTGGCAGACCTCAAAACAACACAAAAAAGTCTTTATGAACATATGTTCTATGTTCGATGGTTCCCGAAAAGCCATCCAAGATTCTGCTGGAGTTGTCAATATCCCCACTTGATACACCTCTTGTAAGTGAAGTATCACTGCTGGTACACAGGCAAGGCTATAGCTATACGAACAAAGGTGAATCAAGTAAGTTTATTAACAATTCCAGAAATGACTTTTTATGTTGTGAGGTCTGCTATCCACACCCCAGTTTTGTGTGTGTGTATGACCTAATATATAGCCAACCATAATTAAAAGGACACCATATTTACGATTATAACTTTAAAAATTGACAGTGAAGAACAAGTGAATTGGCGTATTAATGCATTAACGTGTATATGGTAGCGTTTCGAAACATAAGACAGGTTTCTTTTCATGGCGATCCAACTCCAACTAGAGTCATCCGTGTTTTTTGTAGAATGAGTCCGCGGAATTTGGCAACGCTGTCGCAGGAGGGGATGAATGAGAACAAACATGGTGGAGAAGGAGGGGTTATAGACTCCCCGCAGCCTCGCAAGGGGTTCTGGCAACCCTGAAACATGTGGAAAGTCTCATTTTATGTATGGAAGGAACGGTTGGGGGGAGGGGTATTTGAGCTTTCTCTCAGATAGGTTGGCAACATTGAACACCTGTTGCCGGACTGCGTGGGAACAAACCCCAACACACACGAGGTTTGGAGGCAAGTTAGGGGGGTGGTTTTGACAGTTTGAAGGACGAGAAGCAGTCCTCGACACGTGCTGATGGTCATGCAGTCTAAGTCGCTATACTCGCTTTGACCTTGGTCGCCATTGACGGCTGTTCATCTCTATATTATTAAGAGCGTGAATCATATCAGGCCCAACTCAGCTCCCGGCTCACGCAAGGTGTGGGAGTAAAAGGGAAAAGAAAAGACCAAGATATGTCAGAAATGTGTGCAGTGCATTCGTATTTGAACGACTACACGAAATTTTCTGCGGTGACGATGGGGGACAAAGCGACCAAGTTTCTTGTTGATAGCTACACTAATATCCCTATTAAGACAGAATAAAGATGTGTGCACAATGCTTAGCTGTGAAGCCATTTTAAAATGGCCAAACACGGCCTTTTCATCGCAGTTTTTTTTATCCAAATATTATTTAATATTTTAACGATGTTCAGTATTAGGAACCTCTATTAACTCTTCATCTCGATTAATGTTTAATCAGAAATGATCCACGTGCAAAAGTCTTCTTGTAAATTTACGGCTTAAGGGCCAGTTTCATACTCAAATTTAGTACGCCTCAAGTGCGGCGCTACACTAAGTACATGACGACACCTACCTAAACTCGAATGGAATGGGCCGTTCTCTCATAGGAAACTGGCCCATTCCATTCTGGATTAGGTAGGTGTCGTCATGTACTTAGTGTAGCGCCGCACTTGAGGAGTACTAAATTTGAGTATGAAACTGGCCCTATATATTTTCCCACGACTTACAAACTAACACAATAAGAAGAGCACGTCTAGTAATTCAAACCTAACCCTAGCACCAAGATATTGATATTAAAGCGAACCAGTATGTGAATATAAAATATCTTCATCAGCATCTCTCAGAATCTAACCAGGGATCCCCCAGGTTTGTGGACGACTACTTACAAATTAGCTAAGGGGAAGAACTTGAAGGGCGACCAACCACGGGAAAGGGCCTTGGATCCATCACAGATGATATCTGAAATTTTCGAGTGTGGTTCAATTTCATTTTATTAAAATATTACATATTGTTGTTTCCGATATTGGATGCTAAATATTGTCGGTTGACCTAGGTTAGGACTGACAAATCTTTTTTAAAGCCCGTAATTAACATATCGATAATTTTCTGAGATTTTTTTTTGCCCCGGTGTCCCTAGGAATTGTAAACAGCAAAATGGTGAATTGAAATTATCACGATCTCGTAATTTTGGTATCACTTTGTTTTTATCATCGTGTATACGTGTATATTGTTTTGGACCCCTCTCATATATTCAAAAAGTCATGGATGAAATGTATTTTTCTTTAATGAATTGTATCTAAAGTTTCCATTTAATACTTCATCCATGGATGATCGCGCGTTTTCAGAAGTAATTTCAATGTAATGCGTTTTAAAACTTTCTTTTCTTAAAAAGACCAACTCTGTTGTATTTGAAAAATCATGTGACATGCTGGCTCCCTTTATCCAATAGGAAGCTAGCTATCCCTCACAATATCAGGTTTCCAGGAGTTCTCCAATTAGTTAGTTTTAACACTGGTGACAAGGGGTCCAAGAAGCAAGGGGTAGGTCATATATAAGCCGCTTGTGCGTATGAATCTAAACAGAAAAACCGTACACAGTACTCAGACTACAGAAACTTAATATAATCACACAGAAAGATACAATTTTGAACAGCACTAGCTCTGACTCTCCGCGTCAGCTCAGAAATTAACAAAGAACTGTATCAATGTCAATTTTACAACAGTGAAAGTGTATTAAAGTCAATAAACTGTGTAAAAACATCAAATTTTACTGATTTCAACCGAATTACATAAAATAAGATCGTCATAGTCGTGGGAAAACAAGTGCGTAGTAAAGCATGCACGCGTTGTCATCATCATAAAACCAGGTATCGCTATAATTACTGCTCACCGTAAGGCGTACACGGGTACACATTATTATAATCATCATCGATAAAATCTGGAATATTTATAATTGATGCCCAATCTCGGGGCGATAACATAATTGGTGCCCAACCGCGGGGCAATATCACAATAAAATCCCATATCAATATAACCTGTTCAATTTTATACGCATGTATGATGATTACTACTATGGGGTAGGGATGATGAAGGAAGAGTCCCTCCCTCAGGTAACACAACGTAGATATTAGAGCTATCACCCCTCACTCCTTCACAAAAGCGTCACGTGGTTCATGTATTACCACCTAATATAGTATATTATTAGCAATGTTGACTGCAAAAAATAAGTATGTACAAAAGTAGCCCCATGGCTTCTTTGGTGCTGACTGACAGCTCCCACCTGACTTCTGACAGTTAATATTTAGGTATAATACTTAAATTTTGACCGTCATAAGGGATAGCTGCTAAACACATGTTTTTGCAGATCATATGGTTCGGCGTATGGATACATAATTTGGTCTGGTAACTTTTCAAAACTTTTAGCTGTCAGTCAGCACCAAAGAAACCATGGGGCTACTTTATTCTATGTAACGTTCTTCCTAGCAAAATAATTGTACAATAGGGAAATATATTCGCGTGCCATACATAGGTTCGCCAACCCTGACCCAAGTTAATTTAATTTTACGGTACAGCTTATACCTCGTGTGCGAAATTAAGCTCGTTAGTTAAACAAAAGATACAAATAAGCGTGTGATTAAAATACACGTTTGTCCATGTGTACAAACAAAACACAAGTGGCCGCCAGCTGTTTACTAGAGTACATCTATCTCTCTCACGCACGCGCACATGTGATCAAGCTCATCTGGTCTGGTTTGTCACGGGGACAGGAAATCAGGGTTAAAATTCCCCGACGGATGGACTGGGCGTTTTTTTTTTCATAAATAGTTTACCACTCTACCTCCACGCAAATACAGGTTCACTTCATTAAAAGTGAACATTCGTCATTCCTTAACACAAGTAATTATTACGTGTACAACCCAAATAGGGAGTAGCACGTGGTGCTAGAAAAAAAAACGCTTCGGTGGCTGCATGGTCTACGGCGCTATTCTTGCAGTAAACTAGACTGCCGATGACTGGGAGACCCAAGCTCAAATCTCAGTAGGGTAACTGAGTTTTTTTCCCCAAAATTGTTTTACATTCTCCATCCACGCAAATGTGAGTACATTTATTATAAATATAAAACTACTTAACCCCTCAAACCATTAGCGTAATTAGTACATCCGCGAGACCCGAACAGATAGTAAGACACGGTGCTAAAAAAAAAGGAGTGTCACTGACGTCCTATACCACGTAACCACCGTTGTAGGTCATGATAGAACTGTCAAAAGTGAAATCCTCACGGTTTAGCGTATGAATACATGAAAGTTTCTCGTTACATTTTGAACTTACAAATAAGTTCCTTTCCAAAAGGATCACACATAGCAGCCTTTACTTAACCCCACATCTAATCCGTGACAGTGGGAGTCGAAACAACACCCGTGGCGCCGGGTTAACCGTGTCCTGGCAGGCACGGTTGATCGAGACGGGCCACCGTTAGCTCGGAGGAGTGACCGGCCCAAGGTCACCAGCACGTGGCTGGCTGGCTGATCTGAGGAGTGGGGTACACCTAGTGACCCCCCACCCGCGCGCGCGCTCTCGGCGCTAACTGGGGACTCTTCATCTTTCCCTTCGCACGCGAGCTGATGTTTCTGTGCTTAATTCAGTACAAGTCAACCCTTACAACGTGTGAGACAAATCATCGTGGCGACTGTTAGCACAACATAAAACTATCATGGAAACATGTAGGGATGTGTGAAGTAACTTTTTAAATGTGAAGCGAAACTTGAAACATGCTAAGTAAAGCCGAGGTCAAAGATAAGGTTTTGTTGTTGTCACAAAACTAATTTTGGAAGCTATCCATAAAGTGCAACCAGATAAATTTAAAGGCTTGGAGGAAAAACTAAAGCACACTGAATTATTTTATGCTGACATTTCTGAATTTTTTCCAATCCAGTTTTCTTTTTCTCTCTCGAGTACTTTGATTTTTTTGGCCACCGTCTTACTAAGTCTGTTATGGCCTACACCTGTGTCACTTATAGGCCCTTAGGTAGACCCTTTGCTTGTAACCTTCATAGCACGAAGAGTTGTTCTATAGGTGTGTAAGAGACTTTATATGGAGAAGAGGGCAGCAAGAGAAGTTGTTGTATAGGTGTGTAAGAGACCTACTATGGAGAGAAGAAGTCCCCTTGAAGTATAAGGAAGTGCTATACAGGGCGTACTTTGTAGCCATTATCACATACGCTGAAGAAACATGGTCATTGAATGTAAGAGAGACTAGGAAAGTGGAAACCATGAGAATGAAGTTTGTGAGGAGCACGTTAGCTGTTACGAGGAGAAACAAGATTAGGAATGGAGTTATCTGGGAAAGAGTAGGAGTACAGGGGTACATGAGATAGTAGAGGAGGCAAGACTGAGATGGTATGAACATGTAATGAATATTTAAAAAGAGTGTGTGCTAAAGAAATGTTGGAAATGAAGGAAGCATGAAAAAGACCACAAGGGAGGCAAAGAAAGATATGGAAGGAGCAGATAACAGAAAGTGTTCAAGTGAAAGGAGAAGAACCGAAGCAATAAAAGGAGAAAGAATGTTGGAAGGATAGAGGAAGATGGAGGCATTTTACTAAAGTGTCCCGGCCACAGAATAGAAACTGTTGATGATGATTATGATTATCTGCTTACGTTACATCGCACAATGGTGAGAAATGTGACACGACTAAAAAAAAATCTGTGATTTTGAGCTAAGACCAAAGGGAGATGCATCCAGTGGGCATCCACCTTTAGAAAAAAAAAGACTCATATTTAATTCCAATTCTGATCGCCAGAGTGTAGGTGTATCATTTAAAATATCTTGATCCGATTTTGCACACATCTCGCCATGAACAGTCTCTTTAAAGAGTTAAAACACTGAAGTCTCTGTTTGTTGGAGAAGGGGAAAAAAAAGACATTTTGACATAACTATAATTAAAATAATCTCAATAAGAAAAATCGTACTATAATGAGTGAGAAGCGACATAACTGTTGATAAGAGGATGTCACAAATATTAAATAACATGCACTTTCTAAACCGATTGACTATATCAGCACACGAGAATTTTCTATGATAGAAAGCGACAGGGCCTACCAATTTTGCCGGTAATAGTATTTTCACAAACCTTCCAGGGTTTTCTTAGATGTCCACAATCGACATGAGACCGACAGTTTTACTTCCTCTCCAAAGGAAGTCGTGCTACGAATTTTCATTGCTCAAGAAAAATCCGTCGACCCTATCTGAGATTGAGCCCACGAGCAACGGGTCTTGAGGCGAGCACTTTACCCCATGACCACTGAGGTCAACAAAAAGAATAAATTAAGTTGAGCAATAAAGAAGACTTGACTCAAACGTTTTTATTTTAATCAACCATGTGACGTCATCACGATAACAAGAAATGATCGAAACACAAAAAAAATAGACCTATATTTTTATATGTATGATCCACTTTATAACCGTACCATGGACCTTTTTTTCCTGAATGTACAACTTTTTATTTTTTCAATTTTTTTCTTTTCCTTTTTTTTAAGGTGATATTTTTCTCGCTGGTGTACGATGTACGTTATTTGATCAGTAGTCGGTGTTAAAATATTGTGCAGTAGCTGTTCTAGAAAGTATTATAAATATATATATATTTGACATTTAAAACATATGTATATTACCACCGCATCTTACTTACTACCTGTTCAGGTTATACGCATATATGATCATTATTCTAATGGGTTAGGATGAGTAAGGAAGCATTTTAGAGGTAGTTTTCCCGCATTTTCGTGAAAGGAAAGTGGAAAACCATTTAAGAAAAAAACACTCTTAGAAGACCCCACCTGGATTTAAACCCCAACCCCATCATCAACAGGCCAGTCTATCACGAGAGTGACGTCTTAGACCATTCGGCCACTGAAGCGGGCTATTATATAAATAAATATCTCGTATTTAGAGAGATATTACCAACCTTTTAATAATATTATACCGAAGTTGTTTGTACCCTAACTTCAAAATGTTTCAAAGATGCGAAGGTTATTTGTGGGTGTTGAAAGTTGAAGTGAAGGAGAGTTAGGCTTCGACTTTGAATTCCGACATTTTGAAACTTCGTACACCTCTAGAAATGTGCAAGTCACTGTACTTATATTAATAGTACCGGTCCCCTCTGACAAGAAATCTTGTGGATGTGGGGAATGCCAGGCCTCCACCGTGGTTCGGATTCCACGTTAAACTGTAGTTCCTCCATTTCATCTCACAATCACCCTACCATTACACATTAGCGTAAGTGCGTATAACCCGAACGGGTAGTAAGACGCGGTGCTAATAATAATAGTAATAATAATAGTACCGGTAGACTCAACGGCACTTTACTTGCCTTACAAACAAAGGTGGGTTTTTTTGCACAACTTATTTTTTAGCAAATTGTCTTATTACCAATTCGGGCTGTACACATATGTACTAATCACGCTAATGTGTTAGGGATGAGGGAGGCTGAATTTAGAGGAAGTGTACCCAGATTTGTATGGTGTGAGGGTGGACAACCCACCCTCATTAGGCCTATACCCGAGCGGGATTCGAACCCAAATCTTTCCGTCATCGGGCAGTCAAATCCATTGAGAGAATGAACGACACCTTGGATTAGATCAATCGACCTAAAGCCACCCTTCCCCTTGCAATTCCTTCTGGCAATAGTCCTTATTGAATGCCTTCTCCAAAGTGAAATTCTGGATGCGTCACTGCTGTGCTGTTAAAGTTAAACTACAGTAGTCCCGTGACTTCTTTGGTGCTTACTGACAGCTAAAAGCTTTGAAAAAATACCAGATCAATTTATGTATCCCTTACGCCGAACCATATGATCTGCAAAGACATGTTTTTAGCACCTGTCACTTCTGACGGTCAAAATTTAGGTATATACCTAAATGTTGACTGTCAGAAGTCAGCTGTGAGCTGTCAGTCAGCACCAAAAGAAGCCATGGGGCTACTGTATGATAGACGTCCATACAAAAATCAGAGAGTAACTCTATTTGTAACTATAATATGATTTTGGTAGGAAGAACATTAGAAGTTAGTTGCTAAAGTTAATAAAACAATTTTAATATATTCATACATCATTAGCGTAATTAGTACTTAAAGCGTAAAAGCCGAAAGGTTAGTAAGACGTGGTGCTAAATATTATTATTATTAGATTCCTAAAGGTATTCTAAGTGGCATTCCGCATCGTCATCGGACGATAAGCTGATTACCAAACCCTTCCTTCACCTCTGACAAGACATCTGGTGAATGTGGGGAATGCCAGGCCTCCACTGTGGTTCGGATTCCACGTTAAACGTAAGTGCGTATAACCCGAACGGGTAGTAAGACGCGGTGCTAATAATAATAATAATAATAATAATAATAATAATAATAGTAGTAGTAGTAATAATAATAATAATAATAATAATAATCGGACGATAAGTTACTAGAACTACTTTCACGTAGGCCTGCTGTATTCATACGTCTAGTTGTATGACCTGCATCTCTCACCTTTGGTAAAAAGTATCAAAACCTATAAAATAACACATGTTATCAGTATTTAGTGCAAATAAATATGTTTTTAGTTCCAGGAAGGTTTTTCCTGTGAAAATTAGGCTATAGTACTATAAAACCCACTCTAGCGTATAAATATTTACCAATAATAGTCTTCAAAGACTTGTGAGAGACTATAGGAAAATCTCGAGATTTTACAAAGACTTTCGAGACATTTCCGAAAAAATTTCGAGATTTCTCAAATAAATCTTTACGGAAAATGTTGAGCGTTTTTCATAGATTTTTGAGACTTCCAAAGAATTCTGAGCATTTAATAAAAAATGTTGAGTTTTTATAGAATTTTGGGATTTGTCAAAGATTTCCGAGACTTCACAGAAAATGCTGCAAATCATCAAATAATCTCGAGAATTCTCAAAGACTTCCGTGATTTTACAGAAAATATCAGAGATCACAAGTTTCGAGACTTTTCAACTATATTAGAGAATTTACGGAAAACGCTAAGATTTCTGAAGTGTCCTGAGACTAAAGAAAATGCCGAAATTTCTCATATAGTTTCGTGACTTTACGCAAAATTCTAAGAACTCTCAATGAAAACAGAGACTTCTCAAAAGATTTCCAAAGTTTAGGAGCCTCCTCAAATATTTCTGAGACTTTTCAAAGATATTTTTTTTTTCGAGAATCTACGGAAAAATACCGAGAACTTTATTTTTTTTTATTTTTTTTACTATTTTGACATGGCATATCCATCAAAGTGTGAACCCCCTCTGTATTCCTGTCTTCACCATTCTTAAAAGATGAAGCTGTCAGAGTTTCTAGGAAGCACATGTGATCCTCTCTATATGCAACCAGTTACACATCCCGGGCTATAAATCATATACTGAGGCGACACAGAGATTGTTTGCGGGTGGCATTTGAGATAAGACACCTCCTCGTGCCGCTGACGTCACAGTCAGCATCAAGGAAGGCTAAACACACCATAGGATAAGCTAATAGCCAACCAACCACTCGATAACCAACTCAAAGATTATTTAATCTGGTTCGTCTGTGACAGGGGGATCGAGTTCGTATTCCCAGTCTCGAGCACTGAGGGTGGATTTTCATAAATAATGGTTTCTTGGGGTGTGCAAAGCTTTGAAATGTCATGAATGTTTGGTCACCCCTGTAAGTGTAAATAAAAAATATGGTGGACCATAAGACTCCTAAAAACGTTTGGGCACCCCTGCGAGTTTAAATATGATAAATATGGAGGACTATAAGATTCCTCAAATATTTGGACACCACTGAGAGCTTAAATATAATAGATATGGAGGATCACAATTTTCCTAAAAAATTTGGACCCCTCTGCGTGTTTAATAACAAATATGGAGGACCATAAGATTCTCCAAAGGTTTGGACATCCCTGAGAGTTTAATGATAAATGTAGAGGACTATAAGACTCCTCAAAGGTTTGGACATCCCTGCGAGTTGAAACACGACAAAGATTCCTCAAACGTTTGTGACGCTGTTATATTTTGTTTTTGTTTTTATTTTTAAAAGAGACGTATCTCCGAAACACGGGAGTCTGAGGTCCCCCTCCACCTGTTATTAGCCGCCCAGTTAATAAAAGGATTCCTTCCAGAAGAAGCTTCAAAGGGATTTCACGGAAATAACTTCAAAAATTAATATGCTGAGTGCCAACCTCAAATTATGATTTGCATGGTGATAGGGCACCGCGTCGGCTCGTTGTAGAGAGACGCGCCAAATTAGAAAAAAAAGATGAAAGAGTGAGGAAACAGAATTTGTTTTCACACAAAATATATATATAGAGAGAGTATAGTGACGTCGCGTTATAATCCTGGGTTAGAACATATCAAACATCATTTTCTGACGTTAACAGAAACAAAATGTAAGTGTAGACCTATAGCTATTTATTATTATTATTATTATTTAGCACCACGTCTTACTACCCATTCGGGTTATACGCACTTACGCTAGTGTGTAATGGTAGGGTGATTGTGAGATGAAATGGAGGACCTACAGTTTAACGTGGGATCCGAACCACGGCGGAGGCCTGGCATTCCACACATTCACAAGATGTCTTGTCAGAGGTGAAGGAAGGGTTTGGTAATCAGATAAATCTGTGCCGGGACCGAGGATTGAACCCCGGACGCCAGCACAGAAATCTGACACCTTACCCCTAGACCGCCAGGTCACCATTAAGAAGAACCACCCCCAGTTCACCCGACCGAGATTCGAACTTCGATCTCCCCGTCCTCTGCGGTCGGGCTCAACACGACAATAGAGGAAGTGAACCAGCATTTGCGTGGAGGGAAAGTGGAAAACTATTTAGGAAAAACCACCCCCCCAGTTCGCCCGACCGAGATTCGAACCTCGATCTCCCCGTCCTTAGCAGTCAAGCTCAACACGACAAGCGCGTTAGCCAACTACGCCACCGAGGCGGGTATAGCTATTTTTGAATAGGTATTGATTAATAGATGAAAAAGATATGACTTGACGAATGAATATAAATAAAAGTAGACATTGTATGGCACAATATTCATCAACAAAATACTTTTAAAACCTTTGCGCTATAAACTAAAAAAAAAAAAATTTTAAAAATTTAATTAGTTTTAACTATAGTATTAAAGTTATGATCATTATCACCCGCACTGGTAGTAGCGCAGTCTGAGTCGTTAGACTCTCTATGGACTGGATTATCGGCTATGTATGATCGAAACTCGACCGGACACCCTCAAGGTGTGGTTTTCTTCTAGCTAATGCGGGTGCTCTTGCCAAAACTACCCTTCCCATCGCTACCACTTAAACTAAGCCGTTTATGTGTTTGGCGTTAGACGTATTAAAATAACGTTATTTTTATGGTGAGCAGTATGAACGGCTACGTGTACAAATGTTAGGGAAAAAAATCGTTTTTGAAAAAAAAAAACGGAAATTTGTTCCTTTATTCTTTCCGTAAAATTTTCCGTTTTGGAACATTCTACTTATTTAAAGTAGTTTCAATAAAACGATTATTATAGCGATTCCAGATATCTTCTCACGTATCGACAACAGCGCTTGGTGGTTGAAAGTGTCACTAACGTTAGGTCTGCTATAGACCAGATATGTTTATATTATAAGCAAAACGTTTAATAGTACACCCCCTCCTTTTAACCTGGGACTAAACGATCTGAAAATTTTAACGAAAAATGTTCAGATCTAATTGCCGTTATTTGATCGGATTTAATTTTCATCAATAATATAATTAAAATAGTTTGTAGGTTGGTTTAAATATTTGTAGACAAATTACCCCTCCCCTCGTACCTCTGATTCCCACGTCCCTTAACACACTATTTTGATAACTATATGTAATAATCTCTAGGTACTGCATCCCTCCAATACAGCCAGCCCCTTCGCCTGCTCTAGTTAGTAGATCGCAAACCACCACTGCGGAAAATTTCCATTTACAGCTACGCGGAAAATATAGTGGGCACTTAATCGGATGTTCGGGGGCTCTAAGCCGAAAACAACAAATAATTTTGTCTATCTCATAAAATATGAGTTTTGTAGGGGTCATTTCATGCCATTTCAACAATTGCAAATTTTTTTAAGTTTTTTTGCACAAGTTGTTTACTTCATTCACGGTAGGAATTACTCTCTGAAAGGTCTTTTTTCCTACCAATATCCTACTATATAATAGATTTCTGGTAGGGAAAAAGGGGGTGTCTCATATGACAATCGGAATACCTCGATTTTTGCGACTGAAAGCATTTGTGCCAAATCTAATTTATAAATATAAAATTCAAATTTTTACTGTGTCCCCCCACTGGAGATATAGCTGATCAAATTTATGGAAAAATATAAAATTTCCCATTTTTATAAGTCAAAAAAACTTGGAAGGGAAACTTGTATAAATAACCGGTGCACACGAACTGCAGAGAAACTAATACGGGTGCACACGAATTGCATAACAACTCATCCGAGCTCGGTAATACCCTTACACGAACTGAGTAAAAATTAAATTCATGATGACTTTGTTCAAAATGGGCATATCCTTAAAGTGGTCCAGAAATTCCTAGTACAAGAGGGTTTCAAAACTTTGTTTCTACACTGTCACTATTGTCAGTATTGTAGTCATTCTTTATAATGTCCAAGTTTGATGAAGTGTCAGAAAATAAAACATTTCATAAAGTTTGGAAAACAAATTCGAGACCTACCCACGACCTTAAGGAACACCTCTTGCGACCCTAATTTGGGTCGTGACCCAAGGGTTTTGGGAACCACAGCCTTACAACCGTGTGAGCTCCGGTGCGATCCGTTTCTGTGGCCGTATGGTCTAAGACGTCGCTCTCACACTACACGAAACTGAAGGCGATATCGGGGTTCAAATCCCGGTCCCGTGGGCGGGGTTTTACCTATAAATTATTTTCCATCCGCCCTCCATGCAAATGCGAGTGAACGTTCACAAGATTCGACCTTTCTCATCCCTAACACGTTGCCGTAATCAGTATATGTGCGTATAGCCTGAACCGGTAGGAAGACTTGTTTTTTTTTTTTTTTT
>CABEEJ010002038.1:72150-87922 GCA_901482245.1 Timema douglasi
AGTGGTTTACCAGTAAATCTCCACGCAAATGAAGATATATTTCCTATCATTTAAATTCATTATCTTTATTCTTAGATTATCTTTTATTTATATGCGCTATGACACTAGGCTTGTTGCCGGTCTAATCTATGCGGTAAGGAAGATTAGATTAGGGTATATTGTGGAGACTAGCTCTTTTGGGGGGGAAGAGGGTTAAAAAAATATTATAAATCACGTCGTCTCCCCTCCTTCCCCTCCTGTTGCAATGAGATTTGAACCTCGACCTACCCTTCGCTAGCAACACAATATCTTTATTGCTTGAGTGATGCCTTAAACAGTGTGACCACTGTTTACCGGAGCACTGTGACGCTTTACAGAGGTCGTTAATTTTAAAATTGACACCTGGACACGGGGAATAGATTATTATTATTATTAGCACCGCATATTACTACCCGTTCAGGTTATACGCACTTACGCTAATGTGTAATGGTAGGGTTATTGTGAGATGAAATGAAGGACCTACATTTTAACGTGGAATCCGAACCACGGTGGAGGCCTGGCATTCTTCACATTCACAAGATGTCGTGTCAGAGGTGAAGGAAGGGTTTGGTAATCAGATAAAGCTTTGCCGGGACCGAGGATTGAACCCTGGACCCCTAGCACAGAAGTCCGACACCTTACCCCTAGACCGCCAGGTCACCCGGGGAATAGAGCCCGGGACCCTTGACTTAGCATGCTCAAAGCTCTACCACTGATCTATTCATGGTTCGTACCAATCTCTGGGTCATTTTTCACTCAAATCAGTACTGGTTAACTCAGTGGTAGAGAATTGGTCCGCGAAACTAGGGGTCACTAGTTTTATCCGTTTCCAGGTGTCGTTTAAAAAAAAAACTTGATGCAGATATATACGTACTAAAAAAAAAATTCTATCTCCCAAATCTCGCTTCTAATATATATTCAAATGTACAAGCAGCCTGCTTCGGTGGCCGCACGGTCTAACGCGTTACTTTAGCGGTGGACTAAACTGCCGATTACGGGGAGATCAAGGTTCGAATATTAGTCGCGTGTATTAAAGGTGGTTTAAAAAAAATCTCCTTTCGCTCAAATGTGGGTACACTTTCTAAAATATAACCTTTCTAATCCTCAAAAACACTAGCGTGATTAGTAAATAAGCGTATAACTCAAACGGTTACCACGGTATATAAAAAGAAGTTGTACAAGCATTAGATTTCTCAATTTCCATCTTGGGGTTTTAAGCCTATGCTAACCTTCAAAATTTTAAATCCGAATCTTAATAAGATTTGAATTCGTTTCGAAATTTTTAATCTTAGTATTGGAAGATTCGTAACGTCTAAAATTCGAAAAATCTTATATTCGGATTCAATCGGTTTAGCTCAAAATTCGAATTTGTAATTCAGTCGTCCTAAACAAATTAATATTATTATCAGACCAGTAACCAGTTACTTGTTAGCGTGAATAGAGAGATAACTTCAGTTGCAAATCGTAAAGAAATCACGTTGGGGGACAGTAGTTTGGTCACATTAAATATTTTGGGTTTTAAAAAAGTAGCTAGACTCATTTTTTATTAGATATTAACCAACCTTTACGCCATGATTAAAGTGGTGGAAACTTTATTTGATTTTTCACCTTTTAAGATGTATTTATATAGGGTCTTTTAAATTTTTTTTAATGTTTAAAATGTTGATCAACATTTCCTGAGATATTTTATTATTGATTTGGATTCGGTAACACAACATAGTAAAGTATTCAACATTGATTAAATTTTAAGATCTGAAACTATTTTCAAAATAAAATATTCGATATATTTTTTGTTTTAATGAGATTCGTCTAGGACTCGAATCGATCAAATAAACCTAGCATGAGATTCAATTCAGCTTCGACCAGTTCGTTTTTTTTAGGCATGAGATTTTATTCGATTCGACAAAGTTAACCAAGGTTCAGGTTCGATTCGAAACTGAAAATTATGGATTCGCACAGACTTATCGGGTCTTATAAAAAAAAACCGTGTAAGGCTAAATGTCTCAATTCTTATACAAAAATACAGTAAATAGTTACAAACATAGATCTAGCTTACCACGAAAAAATGGTCATTTTCAACAAGATCACAACAGAATATTCTAATCTAGTTGAGGATTGTTTTAGTGGTTAAGAAAATCCAGAACTGTAGTTACCATAAACTTCGGGGTAATATTTCTCTCCAAGTAGGTGGCCTCCTTATATGGCACTGAATTTAAACGTACCAACAACAACAACAAAATAATCGCTGCTCTCTAACGCGGATCAAACCGGTAGACTTCCCCCCGCCCTCGATGTGTGTAATAAACAATGCGAGTTATCTTTCTCATAGAGCTTTACCTGTCGCAAATTTGTTCCCTCCCTGAATAGATGGACCAGAGAGCAACGTACAAAGAACAATGTCGCATATATATCTACTCTAATCGAGCGTCTTATCTAGAATCAGAAATCATGTAGCGTGTGTTTTAATTTATCGTCAGTTCGTGCGCCCACCTTTCCAAACGCTAACAAGGTAGTGAGTGACATCGCATGCACTGGCGCTGAATGACGCTCTTTTGTTTGTTTTTACCATCGCATCTCACTAACCGCTCGGGGCTATACGCTTATGTACCAATTACTCTGACGGTTTTAGGGATTAGGAAGGTTATATTCAGATTAAGTGTACCCGTACTTGCGTGGAAGGAGAGTGGAAAACCATTATGGTAAAACCACCCTCAGTACATCTGACCTAGATTCGTGAATCTCTATCTCTCCGCGTCATATTCAGTCTAGTCTACTGGGAGAGTGGCGCCTTAGACCATGTGGCCATCAAAGCGGATTATTAGGATAATTAGTCGGTTTGAAGACAAGTACGTTAAGTTGAAAGTATTTAAATATTTTTTCCACGAAACACTTATATATGCATTGCGCTTCCTAAAAATTCCATTTATTTCCAAGAAAAGCTTATCTCCTAATTTGGAACGGGAGCCCTTTAACCTAATTAGTGGCTAAATCTGGAGCAGAACATTGTTACACAAAGTAGACACATTTTTCTTCTTCATAAGCTGACACCAACCCAGTGGATTTTATACCCTGATTTTGGTTGTGAGAACAGTGTAAAACATTCTAACCTATTTCTTTGCGGCCATCAATTATAACCACATTTACTTTATTATTAGTGCTATAGGAAGTGACAGCTGCAGAAAACATGACTTGATGTATGAATATAATAAAATGTATTTAGTAGCTTTAATAGCTTTACAGTAGCCCCATGGCTTCTTTGGTGCTGACTGACATCCCACAGCTGACTTCTGACAGTCAACATTTAGGTATATACCTAAATGTTGACTGTCAGAAGTGACAGATGCTAAACACACGTTTTTGAAGATCATCTGGTTCGGCGTAGGGATACGTAATTCGGTCTGGTGACTTTTTAAAGCTGTCAAATGTCAGCTATGAGCTGTCAGTCAGCACCAAAGAAGCCATGGGGCTACTGTAGTAGGTTTTTTTTCTTACCAAAGTCAAGAGGTACTTTATATTTTTGCCAAGGCCAGCGAAAGGGTTTCACGCACCCTTGGCGAGACTTTGAAATTNATTCGGTGTAATATAAATAAACCGCAAACATGACACAAAATAATAATAAAATAAATACCAGTGCATTTTATCTGAATTCTCACTTCCTCAAATTCAACTTAAAAATATAAATATATTGATAGCTCTGGCGGGTAGAAAGAACGGGTGTGCGTGGGCAAGGTCACCCATGTGGGTTTAGAAAAAATAGGGGATGGAGTGGAGACCCATCTGCTGGGGGTGTGGTACCCCAACCCCCTTGCTCGGGAGAAAATTTCAGTAATTTAACCTTGTGGGAGTGAATTTTAGGGCATCTGAATATAATTCTGAGCTAATTATATGAGTTTCAAGAGCTAGTTTTTGCAGATAAAAAACCCCGGTTCTGAAAAACTAACAAAAAATAAAATTGAGTTTAGCTGAGTAGTATCTAAACCCATTGAAAAGAAACTTTAAAATTTTCACAAGTTTATTGAACAAAACAAAATGTATTTATTTATATTCTTACAATCCGTTCGGATTATACGCTTAAGTACTAATTACGCTGATGGGTTAGGTATTGGGATGGTTGAGTTTCTTTTAAAGGAAGTGAACCTGCATTTGCGTGGAGGGAGGGTGGAAAACCGTTTAGGAACAACCCTCCTTTCCCAGTTCACCCGACCGAGGCTAGAACCTCGATCTCCCAGTCCCCGGCAGTCTAGCTCGATACAAAAACAAAACAAAATGAAATAAAAGCTTTTTAAGAAGGAATGGGAGAGGTAATCTACATTTTATCATTTTTATCTGTTAGCTCTGATATTGATTATTCTAAGTTGTTAGTAGCAAATTGCAGTCAAATCCCAAATACACATTATTTTATGTTTTTATAGAAATTTAAAATATAAAAAAGTAAATAATGCAGAATGATACAGGGGAAAAAAGGGGGGGGGAGCTTCATCCACTTACGGGTGCCCACGTGCATGGGGATAAAGTGGGAGGGTGAAATATAGTGGGATGTTGGTGTTTGTAACGAAATATCAAGCATATTAACTCTTGTTTATCGCCAACAATAGCTATATGTTAACTAGGCCTATATTATTTTTACTTTACCGGCCATGCTATCAGTAACGTACCCAAAATTTTAAATCGAAACAATAATGTAATGAAATTAGTATAAATTCGTGTATGTCTTTTATTTTTCCAATCTGGAATTTTAAAGGCCCTTTTAATGTTGACGATGATACAGACCTACCTTTTGAATATTATTTATAAGCCTGGTCTTAAAAATGTATCCTGTCCATTCGACACATCGTCAGGGTTTGAAATTTGAGTTTTATGTCATATGTTTTAAGCTTTATTAAAAACTATTTGCAAATTGGAGTGCGTATGCACCACTGGCCTTCAACTATCTTGGTGCGCCACTGAATTTACAATATATGTCAAAAGCTATTAATTGTGGAGAATATGATTTGACAAGATGAATATTATAAAAATGGATCTCTTTTATGCGTGAATTTGATTTCGAATGGACAACTATAAAAAGTTACTAGATCTATTTTAACGTATTCATACGTCAAGTTATGTGATCTGCATATAATTTTTAATAGATATCCCCAATATCTAGGAAATAATACTAATAGTAGAATCAAAATCTATCAATGTTAATAGCAAAAAAGTATGTTTGTATTTTCTAAAACCTGCTTAAAATGTCCATTCTTAAGTAAATCGCAGTATAGTTGTCAGATATCAGAATTCCTACTGCGATTCTACAATGTTTTAAAAGTTTCTCAACAATATTCTGAAGTTAACAAAAGACTGTCTGACTTAGGAAAGCAACGAAATAAATCACCTTCATGTTCCGCTTTTTTTTTAAATCCTATGTTCTTGCTGAGATTGGTAAATTTCTATTGTTTTAACTAACACACACCATAAACTTAGGATTGGTTATTTTCTTTCTACCCAACAGATGTAGAAGATCACACAACACTGAACACTTCTTCGCGTTACACATACATAAACTAGGAAAGAATAAATCACACCAACCTCAAAACAAAAAAAAAACTTTTCTTCTCACAAAGTTTTTTCTTAAAACCAGACGCAAGCTTGCACGAGCGTTACAATAAACGACTTTTAAAAAAATCCCCCCCAATTAGAACTTATTCTAAACACGCGGTTTTAAAAAAACACATTGTTAACGCTATAAAAAAAAGAAGAGGGGGGGGGATATTCCTTTCTCTATTTCACCGACAATGCGTGTTGATGAAATATGGGTAGAAACTACATACACACGCACTAAAAGCGAATCACACACACCTAAAGTATATGACCGCCGCGGAGATAGATCGACGGCAAACTGGGAGAGATTGTCTATTATCTTCTCTCTCTCGAACCAAACTGTTGAGGAAACTCGCCGCAAGGAGGTCGAGTCAGGTTGCGCCAACTTAACAGGAAGGTAAATCCCTAGAGATAGACAAGCTCTCGTTTCGGGGGGCGGGCGGGAGAAACACGTCAACAACAACAAAAAGTTACAAAATAATTTCTTGGAGGATTTTTTTTGTGTGTCGAATTTTGTCGCAAGTGAATCGTCGGAAGCCATCACCATTTTTTTTAAAAGTTGCTCTTATAAGCTCAAATAGGGTTATTGGCGTCTTGGAGCAAACTTTTGACTTAATTCCTTCCTTCCCCCTTACATTGTTCCACGTGGATATAGTCTGGTCACAGAAATGTAGACCTTGTCTGATATTTTAGACGTTACTTAAAAAATAGGTCCATTGAGTCATACAAATGGGTTGGTGCCCGTTTAATATAAGGGCTGGAGATGAGGTTATACCACTCTTTTGGTGGCAAGAACACTAGTTGTTAGTTACTTAAGTTACTAAAATAATATTAATATATTCATACAAGTAATGTTATCTGCAGCCGTCGCTTTTGATAGATATCACCAATAAAATAACACTAATAATATAGTAAAATATTATCAATGTTGGCTGCAAAAAAATATGTTTGTGTTTACTAAACTGTTCTTCCAACCAAAATCAGGGTATAAATTAATATGGAGATAAAATTGAAGGATCAAAGTGATAAATCACTTGTGGTAAGCTAGCCCCCAGTACGCCAGTCCAGGATTTGAACCTTGACCTTCACCCGGCAATCCAGTCTCAGACTGACGCCTTAGACCACGCAGCCTCAGTGTGGGTATATTTAACTTCTCAAACTACATTTGTAAAGTGTATAGGTGTTAAAAAAGAAAAATCCCGTGACTTGTGTGAGTAACAAGGCATCTTTTATTCGCGAGGTGAATTAATTTGGATGTTAATCGTATCGGTTGACACGCGGACTAATATGTCAGGTTTAATCTAGTCTGGCGCGCAGGCTACCAGGAGGTTAAGGATCTTATCCCACCCGGATGTATTGTTGGTGTATATTCCCCCTTAAATATATCCTCCTCTCATTTCACGCAAAAATGGGTACATTTCTTTAAAATGATACCTTCTCCAAACCTACCCGAGTAACGTAGTTAAAATACGCGTAGTGGTAACGGGCAGCAGGCTAAGACGCAGCGGGAGGGGGGAAGAGGGCAATAACGTAACGTGTTGTTCCAGACAGGTACAATAAGATTGTTTTTTTTTCTAAACTGTTTCCCGCTCTCCCGCCAAGCAAATGTGAGTATATTTTATCTAGAATCTACCTTCATTCCTCCTCTTTGCCCCTTTAATTTAAATAGGTGGGTGAGTGAAAAACCATTTTGTAAAAAACCACCCTCATCATTACACCCCCACCGAGACTCGAACCTCAACCTCCCTTTCATCGACAGTCCAATACAACACGAGAGTAGCGCGTTAGGGTACGCTCGCAGTGAACGCTGGTTCCCTGTTTGCTGGTTGCGTGATCAGCTCCAGTAAGGATGCATTCTTTTTTATGGATAACGTCGTTCCCAAAGTTTTGGCTATTAAAAAAATGCGTATTCACGACATAAATAAAGGTAGAAAAATACATGAGGAGTACCACCATCTTTTTACAAAACTTAAAGAAGACAATGATAGATTTTTTAAAGTACTTAATAATAACGAAATTAATAACTACCTGCTCGCAGGTTTCATCTTGTCGGCGCTTGCAACCAGCGAGCAGGTAACCAGCGTTCATTGCGCGCGAACCCTAAGACCACACGGCCACCGAAGTGGGTTATTTTTATACGTATTTAAAAACTTAAACTAGAGCATTTTGTCTTGGTCTATCCATTAAAAAAACAAACCAAAAAAAGCTAGCCGCACACTGGATCGATTCAGATCAGAAACGTCAACATCGGATCGTAACGGAACGAATCGGTCTGTCCACAGGAAGGATATTTCGACAGATTCCGAAGTTATGCGGATGCGCTCTAAGTATTATACCACTGCGTCGTTCTAAGCTCCCGCTAAGTATACACCTGTTGATACTATGATGTTTGTTTCCAGTTCCTTGATAAATTTGTGCTTTTTTTTTTAAAAAAAAAGTCTTTAGATGAAGAAATAATCAATTTAGTTCAACAGTACCTTATAATTTGTGACATTGCTAACAAACATTAGTGTGACTGTGTTATGAAGGAACCAGCTTCGGTGGCCGCATGTTCTAAGGCGCCACTCTCGCAGTAGACTAAATTGCCGACGATGGGGAGCTTGAGGTTCGAATCTCGGTCGGGTATACTGAGGGTGTTTTTCCCCCCAAATTGTTTTCCTCTTTGGGTACACTTCCTATAACTATAACCATACTCGTACCTAAAACTATTAGCGTAGTTAGTACAGTAGCCCCATGGCTTCTTTGGTTTTGACTGACAGCTTTGTAAAGCTACCAGACCAAATTAAGTATCCCTACGCCGAACCATATGATCTGCAAAAACATGTGTTTAGCAGCTGTCACTTCTGACGGTCAAAATTTAGGTATATACCTAAATGTTGACTGTCAGAAGTCAGCTATGAGCTCTCAGTCAGCTGTGAGCTGTCAGTCAGCACCAAAGAAGCCACGGGGCCACTGTACATTAGCGTATTACCCGAACGGGTAGTAAGACTTAATAATGTCATGAAGGAAAATGCGTGAGGGAAATCTCGGAAATGTTATGTTGCATTTACTGTGTGTCAATATACACTCAAAAGTATTTATGAAGTCGCGTCTTCCTCCTTGTCCTTGCATCGGCAACAATTCACAGAACAACCTCCATTACCTCCTTTTCCTTGGCATCGGCAACGATTCACAGAACAACCTCCATTACCTCCTTTTCCTTGGCATCGGTAACGATTCACTGAACAACCTCCATTACCTCCTTTTCCTTGGCATCGGTAAACGATTCACTGAACAACCTCCATTACCTCCTCTTCACTGCTGATCACCAAACCACTAAATTCGATGTACCTTCTTTGTTTGCTGTCTTCCGACTGACACGAATTGAATTCCGAACCAGTGTGCGGACAAAACTAGTTTCCGTTCGTAGGGGTCTGAGTTCTACCGTTCCTGATCTGTTCAGGTCAGATTCGGTGTGCGGCAAACTCTCCGTCATATTAGAAAAAGTTACCTTAATTGTGTTTACATTTATCTAAAACAATATTTTGAATTTGGTGAATAAAAACAATTCACTGTTAATGCTATCGTATTTTATCTTTATACATAACATATTGATCAACTCGATCCCGACAAGTTGTGTTACAATATAAACGTATTCCCAACTTTCTGGCATATTGACGGACAAGTTGGAGTTGGGAGAGTCTGGTAGTCCATACTCACACTCCCCCATCCCCATCTCTTACGTGTTTTAACTGAATGACAGTTGAAAAACCATATGTTTAAGTTTCGGGCTGTCAACACTTGTAAAAGATCACTGTTTTGTTATAAATGATGTTATATTTTACATTTAAAATAACGTAAACGTAAATTTTCTCACATTATTTCACTACTTTTAATAATTGCTTTCTTAATGCAATCCGAAACAATATTTTAAACATAATTAAAAGTAGGCCTACACATTCTTCGTTTTGGAATGTTATCTATGATGTGTAATATAGTGCGTACTTTAATACTTTTTAATACAGGCATCGTATTTACTTGGAAAATAGAAAATACTAGTCATTGTTTAAATATATAATAAACTATGCTATTATTTTATTGTATTTCGAAATTGGTAACCGAATAAAAACAAATTATCCACTGCGTTTTTGCACTATTGTCATGATCAATCACATGGTTTAAATTGATCGGTCGCAATTTTGAAGATATATTTGTTAGATCTTTTGTGAAAGTGCTGTGAATATTAATTATTTTTTTAAAGTAGAATAAAACAATAAATAAGATTTGTGCCTGACCTCAACTAAATATAAATAATATTGACCTAAATTACTGTGGTTAGCTATCATATTAATACATTACCATTTGTTTTCATTACAGTTATGCAAAGTGACAGATGTCAGCTGTTGGCGTAGGGATATATCAGGGACTAATTCTAGTAACTTTTTGAGCTGTCATCAAGTAAACTAAAGTGTTGAATGTACTTTACGACCCCTGACTAGTAAAACACATCATAGACAGAATTTCACCAGAAGAATTGGCCCCTTACAAGTGTTTTATCTGTGACATTTACCAAAAACAGTGTAGTCCCCAAATTACACCACTAATACTTTCCCCTGTCATGTTTGTTTTCTTTCCGTTTAGTGAGTTCTCGTTACTTCATATTCCTGTACTTGGTTTTACCCACAGTTTAGTGCAGTGTCCAGCGTGTTACTGAGTTTTGTTTGGGTAAAAATGGTTATCTTTCGTGTTTTTTTTAATGTTAAGGTCAAGTGAAAATAAAGATTAGAGAGTCTAAGAAGGAGAAAGATAAAGGAAAACTGTTTAGATAAATTACATCCGCATTATAAGAGATAGGGGATGTGTAAAAACAATGCTCCAGTGCACCCGGCTGAGATTCGAACCTCGACAACAATTACATTTAGTGTGACGCCTTAGTCCATACAACCACTGACGCGAGCTCTCATAAAATATTCAATTTACTGTAGGTCTAATACTAATATATCCTTCGCCCGCTCTTCCCCCATATATTAGATAGCTGATCATAGCTTACAGTTCTATTTTCATGGAAAGAGCCTTTTCTGATGGCTAGAAAAATGGATTAGATCTACTCTCACATATTCGTACATCAAGTCGAGTGATCTACAACTGTCATTTTTGATAGATGTTAACAATATCTATAAAAAGACACAAATAAAATAGTAAAATGTTAGCAATTTTGGTTTAGAAAATATTTTTTGTATTGTACTAAAGGCACTTTTTATTAAAATTAGACTGTTTATAAAGAAAAGCTATACCTTTATTTTGGTAGTAATCCCGGTTTGGAAGGCCTTTTGTTTGTTTGTAAGGTTTTATTTATTTTAATTAAACATAAAAATATAGACATGAATAAAACACGAGAAACATACAGGAACAAACAGGAACAAACAGTTGACACCAGCCCCGAAGGGCTCTCGACAACACACACGACATGGAAGGCCTTTTATGCTACCAGTATTTCGTACCCGTAGTGGGATAAAATACCTTCCTGGGCGGACTTGCTAACAAGATCGTGGTATGGTTTAGGGTAAAATATCGACGGTTGGTAGCCCTGTGGCAGTGTCAGGGTCGTCTTGCCTGCTCGCTCTGTCGGCGGTCTCGCATCTCTCTTCCGCTCCCCTCTCTCTCTCGCTCCCACCTTCATCCGACACTGGTTCCAATACACAGATCCCCTACACCTCCTCCCCGAGACATCGCATTCCTCGCCCGGCCACAAAAGACGTAGAGAGCGCGTCTCGGTGGGGAAAAAAGTAAAACCACACCGAGCAACTTCTTCAAAGGGAGCCACGTTATCGGACGCATCCGATCACACGTTTCGAGGGAAATTTGTTTGAGCTAAAGGTATTTCGAGGTTAGATCGACGGACGATATTGTGGTCGATCGAACCCCCCCCCCTAAAAAATAGTTTCTGTTGCCAATTCATCATAATTTCAAAATACAACAAAGGAATTCAAACAAAAGAAAAAGTGTACCAAGCACACTCAGTTGTCTATTATCTGTGAATTATTATTTATTCATTTTCTAACGTGTCTTACAACTTTTCACCCTTCCTTCACCTCTGACAAGACATCTTGTGAATGTGGGGAATGCCAGGCCTCCACCGTGGTTCGGATTCCACGTTAAACTGTAGGTCCTCCATATCATCTCTCAATCACCCTACCGTTACACGTTAGCGTAAGTGCGTATAACCCGAACGGGTAGTAAGACGCGGTGCTAATAATAATAATAATAATAATAATAATAATAATAATAATAATAATAATAATAATAATAATACAACTTTTCCGGGGTGTATGCATTTCAATGGAAGGTAGAAATTAATGAAAACGTTACCACATTTTCATGGAGGGAGATAGGTAAACCATTTGGGGAAGGGGGGGGACACCTAAGTATACCTGGATGGGATTCGAACCCCAAACTTCCTTGATTCAATGAATCAAATAAAATTAAACTGAATGCCTTTGTTCATGTACTGTATGTGACCATATGTGATAGATGGATAGATAGATATATGAAATCTGGTCATTTTCAACGTTTCTTATAAGTATGTGTATATATAATAATAATAATAATAATAATAACCGTTGAAAATGACCAGATTTCATGTTTTATAAAACCTAAAATTTAAGATTTTAATCCTACATAGAAAAAGACAATTCATCACTGATTTTCAGGGATAGTCCCTTAAATAAAATAAGACCTATTATTAAAAGTCCTGGACTTAATTTCTGCCTGAATTGTTTAATAAATTGATGCAATTTTAAAATGTACCAAGCTTGTTGAGTTTTTTTTTTTGTAAATGTATTTTTTTTTAAATCGTCTACATTTTTTTAAATCGTCTACAGCTCGGGATATTTTGTTCACTGCGAAAATGGCTTCTAGGAGTCTTCCTGCCAGGATGTAGATTAAAAAAGGTTCGTGGAAGCATCTGTTTATCTAGAATAGGAAACGAGGAAAGTATAAATTTGAAATTCAATTCAATGTTGTCCAGGCGTAAATAGTTGAGGGAATGTTTATACTCGTCACTGGAAGAGGGGAAGTGCTATAAACATTTAGGCAAGAGGCCTCGCAGGGTGAACTGCTTAATTTATTTCCCTCTTCCCAAACCCTTCCTTCACCTCTGATAAGACATCTTGTGAATGTGAGGAATGCCAGGCCTCCACCGTGGTTCGGATTCCACGTTAAACTGTAGGTCCTCCATTTCATCTCACAATCACCCTACCATTACACATTAGCGTAAGTGCGTATAAACCGAACGGGTAGTAAGACGCGGTGCTAATAATAATAATAATAATAATAATAATAATATTTCCCTCTTCTTTTATTTAATACGTTGGCATCTAACTGTGATACCGCTTAGAGTGCTTAGGTGCGTCAAGTTAATATGCAACCCGCTTCTTAAACTAGTTTCTAACTCACCAATTAGGCAAAGACGTTAAATAAAAAGGTTTTGATAAATTCAGTTGATTAAAAGCGCAACTGTAAAATCTGGCGCAAAGATGTGCATCAAATGAGCACTGCTGCTCTGTGCGGATTATAATATCTTGTATTTATATTCCACTATTAATCATATACTCATTATAGTTTCAGTCTTGGCCTCTCCACGATAATTTACCGACCGTCATTGGCCATAAAACACAATAAACGTCCGTCAGGTTCATACTCTACGTGGCGAGCATATGTAGATGTTTCTTTTAGCGTCGTAACGTGACGAGAATATTTCGGGGAGCGCCTGTGAGGTATGTGATAACTATGACAGATATGTAGTGCGGGTCAGTATGATCACACTGTCTCAGCCTGAAACGTTGAAAATTTTCATGTTTCTTTTTTTTCCCCCGGGTTAGAGCTAAGAGAGTTAATTTTATTTGAAAATGTATCCCTTTAAGTTCAAATAATCTCGTTCCCCCTCCACTGTGTAACTATATATAAACGTGTAGGACAGGTAATTAATTGGACACGTTACAAATAAAACCTACCAATAAAAATTGACCCTGAAAGGTTTTTTATTATGATAAATGGCCGTCTTGTAAGGTGCGCCGTAGTGGAACCAAGCTATACTAGCTAGCATCGCTGAGGTAACTGCATGTGAGACAACGTTGCCATTCTCTCGTTTTCATGTGGTCTACCTCCCCTCAGAATATATAAGACAAGGTTGGCAACGCTGGTTAGTCGAGATTGCCAGTAGCTCCTTCTTACCCCAGCACACCACCTTCAGACATAAATGAGAGCGAGGAGATTTGGCAACGCTGGTTAGTCGAGATTGCTAGTAGCTCCTTCTTACCCCAGCACACCACCTTCAGACATAAATGAGAGCGAGGAGATTTGGAAACGCTGGTTATTTGAGGTTGCCAGTAGCTCCTTCTTACCACAGCACACCACCTTCCGACATAAATGAGAGCAAGGAGATTTGGCAACAGTTAACCTAGAGATAGCAAAGATAAATCTTTTCTCTATAAGACCAGCAGTTCCCCAGAAGTGATATTGGGTGTAAGTAAGATTGAAATCTTCGAGGGTGAAAGGATAGAACTATAATATAGTCCATCAAGAGAATACTGACGCCTTTCATGGTAATTTTTAGGCTATCCAGCGTAGGAATACTGTTAAGTAACAGCTAGCAAAAGTTACCAGATATACTCTCATGTTATATCCATTTGACAAGCCACATGATCTGCAAAAACATTTCTGGCAGTCAAAAATTTCCCAACAAACAACTTGTTTTTAATTAATTTTTCTTCTAACCGTTCATACATTCTTGAAATACAAACTTATGAAAATAACCCTTTGATTGTTTTATATTTTAATTTTTTGTAGGTGGCATCTATGGTTCACTTGAAAATGCTTTACAAACGAAAGAGCTTCTAAAAGGTTGCCTTTTTTTCATAAATTAGGAACCAAACGAAAAAATGACGGTTAAAAAGTCATACAAACCGTGTTATGCTGAGTTCTTGCGCACGTGCTTACAAAATACAAACTTTTTATTTTGAAACTAATATTTTGTAGGGTTTTTTTCTCTCAGATATTTACTAGTAAACCCGTGAGAAAATTCCGCAATACTTAGGTAAATTATTACTATGCGCACCACGTCTTACTAACCGTTCGGGCTATACTCACTTACGCTCATATGTAATGGTAGGGTGATTGTGAGATGAAATGGAGGACCTACGGTTTAACGTGGTATCCGAACCACGGTGGAGGCCTAGAATTCCACACATTCACAAGTTATGATTAATACACGTCTTGTCAGAGGTTAAGGAAGGGTTTGGCAATCAGATAAATCTTTGCCAGTAGCTTAAGTAAAAATAGAAAAGAAAAAAACAGAATTTTCTTTAATACAAATTTTGTCTAAACTAGAATAAAATACAGCAATCACTCCACGAATTAAAAAAAAACACCTTTCCATAGAGGTTCCAACGCCCTCTCTATTCTTGTTACACTACATATTTGTATCAAGACCACAAAACCAAATGAAGGCAACGTTGGTGGCCCTGTTATGATTATTAGGTCGTGTTATATTACATACTTACACAGGAATACAGTAGCCCTATGGCTTCTTTGGTGCTGACTGACAACTCACAGCTAACGGCTTTGAAAAGCTACCAGATCAAATTATGTATCCCTACGCCGAACCATATTATCTGCAAAAATATGTGTTTAGCAGCTGTCACTTCTGACAAATACTTAAATGTTGACTGTCAGAATTCAGCTGTGAGCTGTCAGTCAGCACCAAAGAAGCCATGGGGCTACTGTATATATATATACCTGTCATTAAATTAATAGAATATTTGCTTAGCTCATAAAATCCTACTAAATATAATTATATAATAAATACCATATATATATATATATAGCACCTATTATATTATACTAATATAATATAATAAATTATATATATATATATATATATATATAATATTATACTAGTATAATATCTTACTAAATATATATCTAATAAATACTTTACACATGGTATCAATTATATTGTATGGTTATAATATCTTACTAAATATGTAACTATATATATATATATATTACTATAGATTATATATATAAATATGTAACTATATCTATATATATCTTACTATAGATTATATATATATATAATCTATAGTATATAGTATAGTAGTTACTATAGATTATATATATATATATATATATATATATA
>CABEEJ010002038.1:98190-110261 GCA_901482245.1 Timema douglasi
GAGGGGGGGGGGGGGCGTATGTAATTCTTGTACCACAGCGGGTCACGGGCAACGCCGTGCGGGATTGCTAGTATTTTAATACGGGAACTGACTAATTCTCTTTTTTTACACAGTTGTGTGTATTATTGTGGAATAGGGATCTGTCACTTCATTATTCATATTATTTGATATTTTGAGTTACCAAGTCACACATATTTGAATACAATTATTTATTAAATAAATTAAAATACATACTATTTATTGCAAATAGTTTGAAAACTAACTAGATCTATAAACATATTAATTAGTATTAGTTTAGTTTCAATAGCAATATCAGTTAAAAGCTTGCTTACAAAATGGAGATAAAGACAATAGAGAAACTACAATTATGGCTAATGTTTGTCTCGACCTCGGTTGAAGCGACCATGGCGCTGTCCACAATCAAGTGGGAGCGGGAAATAAGTGCAGTTCTACTTCAAACCGAGAAGTGTTCGGTAGCTCGGTGAAACTCGAGTCTTAGTTGTGATCAACGTTCTGTCGGGGAAGTATGAGACAGCCGCTGACCAGACGTGACACTATGGCCGGGTTGACATAGGTGAGTTTTTGCTGCCACTAAAGTAATCGCAACTTGTCGCATTGTTGAGCGTTCTCTTTCAGACGTAAGATAATTAAATTAATCTTATAATATTAACGCTATGAACGCATTGTTGAGCGTTCTCTTTCAGACGTAAGATAATTAAATTACTCTTATAATATTAACGCTATGAACAATCTTGAATTACTACATGCTTCAGCTTTTTTTACTGTCGTTATTTAATCAATAATGTAGACACATTTCAGTCGAAATCCAAATGTGTTTTATTTACCATTGTTATTAATTTGTATATAATACAGTAAAACCCTGTCTAACCGAACCCACGTGATACGGATAGTACAAATTTCGAACACAATGTTCGGAAAGCGGTATATAAAATAGATTCAAATGAAATATATTTTATTGGTTAGGAAATTTGTTTTTCATTTATTTGAAGTATTTAACGTGCACTTTCTGAAGCGATTGATTGTATCAGCACACGACTTATTATTATGTGTTCTGTCTTACGACAGGTCCATTCCTTTTGTCAGTGAACTTAAGACCGCCAATGCACCCTGTCCTCTGCCTCCTCCTTCAGCTCCCAGATTTTCTTCTTCCCTTCAAGTCATCTAGTATTTAAATCCTCTTTCCATCAACCTTTCCTTCTATGATGTGCTGAAGACAATTCCTCCTGAAGATGTGTCTGATCCAGTTTGCTTTGCGCCTAAGAATCACATCCAAAATGGATCTCTTCTCACCCACTCTACATAGGACTTATTTATTTGTCACCCTGTTTGTCCACCTTATCTTCCAAAGAGTCCCAGTTTCTGTTCCATACAGTGCGATGCTCCAAAATATATAGCATTTCATCAGTCTCTTCCTCCTCATGACTTATATTATTATTATTATTATTATTATTATTATTATTATTATTAGCATCGCGTCTTACTACCCGTTCGGGTTATACGCACTTACGCTAATGTGTAATGGTAGGGTGATTGTTAGATGAAATAGAGGACCTACAGTTTAACGTAGAATCCGAACCACGGTGGAGGCCTGGCATTCCCCACACTCACAAGATGTCTTGTCAGAGGTGAAGGAAGGGTTTGGTAATCAGATAAATCTTTGCCGGGACCGAGGATTGAACCCCGGCTGCCAGCACAGAAGTCTGACACCTTACCCCTAGGCTGCCAGGTCACCGACCTCATAACTTATATATTAACTTAAATCTATAACAGACGCAAAATCCAGTCCCCGGCCGTTAATTTATCAGTGTGAAAGGGCAAACCCATATTTCACCAGTGATACCTTTTTCAGCCATTCCGGGAATCAAACCCGGGACCAGTGGTGGCTCGTGTATAGGCACTGCGGAACTGCAGCACCCCCTATTTCCACTTGATATTATCGATAACATTTGATATAATGTGTCCATTTTTCTGTAATTCTTTCTTTATTTTTGTAGTGCAATATATATTGCTTAAGCTTAATGTCAATACTTCAGCAGCCATCCCCCAGTTTATGAAAAAGATACAAAAATCTTTGTATGCAACTGTGCGCTTCACAGTGCCAGTGACGTGGTGTTTGACTGTTGGACGCATGCGCACATAGGAGGGGTGTGGGGAAGAAGGCGGGACTGCCAGGCAGAAAGAGCACTGTTGCTCTCGCAGTGCCGACTCTGGCGTGATTGTAGAAGTAAGGTTTTTTTAATCAGCGTGTGCTCTGCTTAAAAACCATGTGATCAAGTGTAAAAGAATGTAGAATTAGATTATTATTCTGCTTTCAGCTATTCTATTGGATTAATTTTTTTCAGTTCTTTTATTTAACAGAAAAATTTAACCATGGCTTTGCATCTCCAAGAAATAAGTTATCTGAATGTAACTAAGGAAGTGTGTGACTATATAGGTGTTGATATAATGGACAGATATTCTTCCACTAAACACTTAGTAGCTGCTAAATTGTTCAACAAGAATTGCTTCACTAGATTTAAGAATGAACATCCCACAAAAGAGATAGTACTGAGCACTGAAGCTTATCCCATGATTGTCAAATAAAAGCTTGAAACTGAACTAAAAGTATTTTATTTTAGGACTGATATTCATGAATATTGCAAATTAATTATTATTATTTATTATTATTATTATTATTATTATTATTATTATTATTATTATTATTATTATTATTAGCATCACGTCTTACAACCCGTTCGGATTATACGTACTTACGCTAATGTGTAATGGTAGGGTGATTGTGAGATGAAATGGAGGACCTACAGTTTAACGTGGAATCCGAACCACGGTGGAGGCCTGGCATTCCCCACATTCACAAGATGTCTTGTCAGAGGTGAAGGAAGGGTTTGGTAATCAGATAAATCTGTGCCGGGACCGAGGAATGAACCCCGGACCCCCAACACAGAAGTCCGACCACCAGGTCACCTGAAAATTAAATGAGCTGCTGAAATTTTTCTCGGAAAATAATCTAGATGCTGTTTTTAGTGAAATTACGAAACTTGTAAAAATCCTCTTGACAATTCCCATGACTACATCAGAGGCAGAGCACTGCTTTTCAACATTGAAAAAAATAAAAACTTTATTAAGAAGCACTATGAATTCAGAAAGACTAAATGCACTTGCAGTACCTTTAATATAAAAAAAAATCCTCATTTGTCATCCAGAGATCAAGGAGTTAATTATTGAACTTTTTGCGCAAATTAAAACAAGAAGAATGGATTTCAGTTTTAAATGAATAGATCAAGCTTGAACTGTAACAATTTAAGTTAAAGTAAGTTAAAGAGTTTGGTTTTTTTTGTTAAGATTTTATCAAGTTCCTGAATACATTTTCTTTTCATACATGTTTTTTTCCCCCTTTACACAATTTTAAAACAAAGGCTACACATTTTCTGGAGCAGCACCCTCACTAATTTTAGCTACGACCCCCCACTGCCCGGGAATCATAGTTATGTAGTCAATCACACTACCGATTGAGCTAAGGGGTTGAGCAAATGTTTGACCAATTCAAAGCTAAAAGAGAGTTATAAGGAAAAGTGAAAACAAATGCACAATATTTTCAAATTGTAGTCAACACACTGTGTTTTCCTGTTGCTGTTTTTTTAGCACTGCGTTTTACTACTCTTCACCCGCCTCGGTGGCGTAGTTGCAGGCTAACGCGCGAGTCGTGTTGAGCTCGACCGCCGAGGACGGGGAGATCGAGGTTCGAATCTCGGTCGGGTGAACTGGGGGTGGTTAAATTCCCAATCCATTAGCGTAATTAGTACTTAAAGCGTATAACCCGAACGGGTAGTAAGACGCGGTGCTAAATATTATTATTACTACTCTCTCGGGCTATACGCCTAACTGCACTAATATTTTGGGGATTAGTAAGCTTTCATTTGAATGAGGTGCATCCGCATTTGCGTGGAGGGAGGGTGGAACACATTTAGAGAAAACCTCCTTCGATGTGCCCAACTGGGATCGAACCCTGATTTCTCCGTCTTTGGGAGTCTATTCTATTGCGAGAGTAGCGCCTTAGACCATGCGGCCACAGAAGCGGGTTTCCTTTAGCTAACCTATTAACAATATTATAAAAAATTCTACTGTAAATGTAAAATTATTATTACACATTTATCAAATTAACGTAAGTGTTTATAAAACTTAGTCAAATGCAATTTAAAATTGGTGGAAATACTCTAGCTCCTCTAAAGCCCTTCCATATTCTCCCGGTTAATCCAAACTCTCGTTAATCCGGACAAGTCTCGGTTCCAATTTGTCTGGTTCTACTTTAGGTGAATTTTTCTAAACAATGTCTTAATGAATAATAATAATAATATTTAGCACCGCGTTTTACTACCCGTTTGGGTTATACGCTTTAAATAATAATTATGCTAATGAATTAGGAATTAGGAAGGTTGAATTAGAGGAAATGAACCAGTATTTGCGTGGAAGGAGAGTGGGAAACCATTAAAAAAACACCCTCAGTACACCAGATCAGGATTTTAACCCCGACCACCTAGTCACAGACAGTCCAGTCCAAAACGAGAGTGATGTACTAGACCACATGACCACTAATGCAGAGTTGAGTTTGTTAACAACGGCTGCTATTATTGTTACACGGAATACACAAGTGGGCCATTTTATTCTTTAAATTACACACATTTTGTCAACAATATTTTTACTCACTCTAGGTAATTTTTCATTGCATTTATTTAGAGGAGTATTTATGGTTGAAGTTTTCACTAAACTTCAAGTTACTCATGTCATAATGTATTTACCAAAAATCAGAATTAAATATTTGGCATTTTTTTTACTTTTCTAATTTTTTTTAGTACCACGTCTTACTTATCTTGATTGCTCTATCAATGTCTTGTGAAGAGCACAGGGTATGTAATCCAACATTATGTAACCTCCCACACTCTCCAGTATCCGCATCCCTTTATGGACCAAACATCTTCCTAAGCGACTTGTTTCCAAACGCCCTAAATTTCTCTTTGTCACATAAGGTTAAGAGCCACCTTTCACACCCATAAAGAACAACCAGTAAATTATTGTTTTATATTCTGAGTTTTATATTCTTTTAATAATTTCCAATATAATATTGTTATGGCTAGTTAAATTTTATTCCTAGATATTTGAACTAATTAGCCATGGGTTAATTTAATGTATATGTTGTTGGACGTAATCTCTAAGCTATCGTGTGCCCAATCTGCGTTCTCTGTGGAGGATGTTAATAATTTAAACTAACGTTTATAAAACAACAATAATTTTAATATATTAAATAATAGTAAACATAATATATTAGCAATAGATTATATCACCAGTCAATAAAAATGCAGGAGGAATCATTTTTAACAAAATTTTCTACAAACCTAATGTTTGTAGCTTAACACCTTCATCCTCTGAAGCCTTCAAATTGTGTGACAACTTAGAACTGGAAATGTTTGCTTTTAGATATTAAATTAACAATAATAATTATTATTATTGTTTTTACCACCTGTTCGTTAACTTTTAAAAATATCATGCTCTGGCTATAATAGTTTTATCACTTCTACTTGTATTGATTACAACAAAACTGTACTACAGTGCAACTTTCATAGGAAGGGTCTTATCTGACAGCTATAAAAGTTACTAAACTTTTATTATTATTATTATTATTATTATTATTATTATTATTATTATTAGCGCCGCGTCTTACTGCCCGTTCGAGTAATACGCACTTACTCTAATGTGTAATGAATGGTAGGGTGATTGTGAGATGAAATGGAGGACCTACAGTTTAACGTGGAATCCGAACCACGGTGAAGGCCTGGCATGCCCCACATTCACAAGTTGTGATTAATACACGTCTTGTCAGAGGTGAAGGAAGGGTTTGGTAATCAGATAAATCTGTGCCGGGACCGAGGATTGAACTCCAGACCCCCAGCACAGAAGTCTGACACCCTACCCCTAGACCGCCAAGTCACCAGCTTAAAATAATATAGTGTGTTTTGTATTTCTCCCTAATCAATTTGACAAGATGCACATAATGGATAATATAAGAAATAAAAATAGTTGTATGTGTCAACAAAAACTTTATCTTTGCCTCCTACATCGCATTTAAAAATTGACCTTCACAATATTCTTAGTGTTATTTTATGGCTATTGATTGACAATATAAAATATGACAGCTGCATATCACCTGATTTAACGTATGAATACATGAACGTAGATATACAGTCTGATTTTCATAGCTAGCCCACCATTTGAAAACTTATATTTCTACAATGATGGAAATAAAACATTACAAATTTGTTTGTATTTAAAAGTCTTAATCCGTTTAGTTAATACTTTGAAGTTTTTTGGTTTGTTTTTTTAGCACCACGTCCTACTACCCATTCGGGTTATACGCTACTGTAAAGTGAAACTATACAGTGATCCATAATTAAGTACGATTGAACGCTTTCGACAGCTTTTTATATTAACTTTTAATACATTCGATTTCTAGAATGCCAGATTTTAGTGACCTCTAATCAATTTTGGTGGATTGAAATGGGCTTTCTATAAAAATCATTATTTTGTAATTAGACCATGCGGCCACCAAAGTGGGCTCACACTAAAGCTGTGTATAGTAGCCCCATGGCTTCTTTGGTGCTGACTGACAGCTTTGAAAAGTTACCAGACCAAATTATATATCCCTACGCTGAACCAGATGATCTGCAAAAACATGTGTTTTAGCAGCTGTCACTTTTGACAGTTAAAATTTAGGTATATACCTAGATGTTGACTGTCAGAAGTCAGTTGTGAACTGTCAGTCAGCACCAAAGAAGCCACGGGGCTATTGTACTGTTACAAATACCTGCCTGAACATTGCGTCACGAGCTGAATCAATTAATTCTTTCCTAAGCTCGTGAGTTGGAATAAAGCTCGTGTCGGACCGAACATGTTTGAACAAAGATGAACACAAACTCGAACGCTATAAAACAACCATTAATAAGGATTAGAATCAAGGGCGTGTGATCCCGCCATGTCTCTCTTTAAATATTGTCTTTTTGTGCCTGTGTCGTATAAACAGTATCATTAGCTCTCTTTATGAAATATGTAAACTGAATATTTGCTGTAGGATCACGCTTGGTAAGCGCAACAAAGTACCAGAGGTACGCGATACATCTACACTAGAGCAGTCCTGGGCAAATTACGGCCCGTCTCCTAGCTTTATGTATTATTATTATTATTATTATTATTGTTAGCACTGCGTCTTACTATCCGTTCGGGTTATACACATTTACACTAATGTGTAATGGTAGGGTGATTGTGAGATGAAATGGAGGACCTACAGTTTAACGTGGAATCCGAACCACGGTGGGGGCCTGGTATTCCACACATTCGCAAGTTGTGATTAATACACGTCTTGTCAGAGGTGAAGGAAGGGTTTGGCAATCAGATAAATCTGTGCCGGGACCGAGGTTTGAACCCCGGACCTCCAGCACAGAAGTCTGACACCTTACCCCTAGACCGCCAGGTCACCTATCTTTATGTAACTTAACTATCTACGATCTACTACAATTTCGTTTCGTTTCTTAAAATCTGATATTTCCACGCATAGTGAAGTACCCTCAAAGTCATTTTCATGAGAAAAAAAAAATAGATATCAGCTTTGTTTGTAAATATAAACAGTGCTTAGACACGAATTGTAATCAAACCTGTTTGAGTAGTTTCCCCCCCTCCCCTTTCTATTCCCCCTAAGTAAGCCACCTTTAGGATTGGGATTAGAACCCGCCTCGGTGGCGTAGTTGGCTAACGCGCTGGTCGTGTTGAGCTGCTCGACCGCTGAGGACGGGGAGATCGAGGTTCGAATCTCGGTCGGGTGAACTGGGGGGGGGGGTTCCTAAATGGTTTTCCACTCTCCCTCCACGCAAATGCGGGTTCACTTCCTCTAATTTAACCTTCCCAATTCCTAATCCATTAGCGTAATTAGTACTTAAAGCGTATAACCCGAAAGGGTAGTAAGACGCGGCGCTAATAATAATAATAATAATTTAGGATTAGATATTTAATTTCAAATAACACCTTGGAGGAACCTTATGAAAACCCTGAATACCAAGTTTTAGACCGGTTGGCAAAATGGTTTCGGTTTTAGGCCGAGATACAGACAGACAGACAAAAGGCATCGCAAGAATCACTTTTTCTGTTTCAAGAGGACAGCAAACCAATTGCAAGATTGATGACCTGATGAATGAGGGTCTTGAAACGTCTTTTTTTTTTAAATCAAAATCTCAAGTTCTAATTTGTGCCGATCACAATGCTGTCTCTCTCCGAAAGGATCGAGAGAATATAAAAGATGCTGCGTATCTCTGTAACATTTCTAGAATTGTTTTGTATAAGCTTGTTGGTTCTTCAGATACGTACACATTTCCATGATAATACTTATCTTATCACTGCTCTTCTATGGAACCATTGAGGGCAGTGACAATCTTTTACAAGATAAGCTTTTATCTGGACCTAGATTTGAAGTTTCTCTGTAAGGCAGGCGGGGGCAAATCTTGCTTGGGAATGTGGTATACCTGTGACTTAGAAGCTAGTCAAGATAGGTTTTTAAAGATATAACATTGAAACAAAAACATTGAAATAATAAATAATTTAGAAAATAGTCTTACATTGTCACAATATATCTAAACATCTTCTTTTAATGTGTTATGGAACGGGATGCGAAAAAATGCCAGTGTTTTTGCAGTTTTTATGGGAAAACTTTATTTGGGCAAAATAAATAAAATATTGCTCCAACACAAACATATAATTTGATTTTATTCACATGATGTCCTCACAATTTCTTGAATATCTGTCAAGAGTGTCCTGGAATTTAATGGCAAATTTTTCTCTTCATTTAAAAAGTTTCTCGTATAAATGCCGCTATGATCATTACAAATTCAGCAACTGTTGATATCACCATGTGAAGAAAATTAAACTCTGTACTGGAGCAATATTTATTTTTATTTTAGCCAAAAAAGTTTTGCCATAAAAATTGCAAAAACACCGCCTTTTCTTGCGTCCCCTTCCAAGGCACCCTGAAAATCGTCTACAGCTCAGGCTGCCTGGTTTATTCCCGAAAATGGCTTTTAAGGAGTCCTCCTAGGAGGTGGATTAAAAAATGTCCGTGGAAAGAAATGTCTATCTAGAATAGGAAACATTCAAAAGGTAATTTTGAAATTCAAGTCGATGCTATCCAGGAGCAAATAGTAGCATCAGTATTTATTGTCGTCAGATGAGTACCTCGTGTAACCCGTCATCTGGTCCGCTGGTCTTGAGCTAGGCCCAACGTTGAGCGCCATTTTTGTAACTAGTCGTCTCAGCCATCAGCTGATTTGATGAAGGCCTCATCTTCTTACGCTGTCTCGTCCACGGCAGTCAGTATCGGTAGAGCATCATCTCGGGGTTAATTAATTAATGGTGGGGGTAGAGGTACACAGCTCAAAAAAATAGGACTATTATTTAGCGTCGCATTTCAATTTGAAGTTTATTTTAAAGAAACAAATTACATGATATCATCACAGATGCTTAATTTAGAAAAATATATTATTTAGCCACCTAGTCTCCCTCTACTTTCCCCCATCTCGATGCTGTCTCTACACGTTAGGACAAGTTCACAAATAGTACGTGATCCTAACTCTTTACGGGCTTAACGGCTAGTGGTAGTCTCTACTCTTCGCGTACTAAACAGCTAATGGTCCGCGTCTGACGCTTTCCTCACAGATAAGGTAAAACACAGACGCTAAACCAAATGCACTGATTGGCCAGTAGTCCGCGCCAAAACCTCCCTCTCCTGTGAAAAACTGCACGTGCAAGAGCAGGTGCGTCTCCCAGCTTCCGGGTAAAGCTATTTATACATTGCACGAGGCATAAAATGAATAGTAAAAGTAATAAATTTGGATGACTCGAATATTCCCACAAAGACTTAAAATAATGAAAAACTATTAGATCATAAATTTAAAGGCCTGAAAATGAAGTTAATTAATTGAAATTTGAAACATATATTGCTTACAACTTTGGTTATGATTTACATAACTTATAATTACCATAAAACCCCACACTTTCTTATAATTAACCATTTGATAGTAATAAAGATAATTAAATTAGGCCTAGATGAATGGAAAAGAACAAGGTATTTATCAGTTTAGTACTCTCAGTAGCTTGAGTGTATTAATATATAAACTAAAGGAAAAACTAATATAATTTTATAAATGAAAGTTGAAAACTAAGGGCCTAAAACCCTGACCACTTTACACTCGCAGGGTGAACTGCTAATTTCCTTCCCTCTCTTTCTATTTCCTAAATTGGTGTCTAAGTGTGATAGTTCTTAGAGTGATTAAGTGCGTCAGGTTAAAACCCTCTTTGGCAAAATAGCTTCTAAATCACTCAAGTAGGTGACGTAGTTAAGAATAATTACATTTGGACCCCCCTTTTATAAATTACAAACACAATTTTGGCATGCCCATTAACTTTGTGATACAGTCGGCTCAAAATCGTAAATCATAAATTTACACGAACACTATTTCACATGGATCATTTCTTACTAAACAATAATGGAGATAAAAAGTTAACAGAATATTTCTAATACAGAACATTGTTGAAATATTAAACGATATTTGGATAAAAACCTGCATTGAAAAGGCCGTATTTGACCATTTTAAATGGCTTTCCATATAAGCACTGTGCACAAATCTTCATTCTAACTTAATAGGGACATACTGTAGCCCCATGGCTTCTTTGATGCTTAATGACAGCTTTAAAAAGTCACCAGACCGAATTACGTATCCCTACGCCGAACCAGATGATCTTCAAAAACGTGTGTTTAGCATCCGTCCCTTTTGACATTCAAAATTTAGGTATACACCTAAATTTTGTCTGTCAGAAGTCAGCTGTGAGCTGTCAGTCAGCACCAAAGAAGCCATGGGGCTACTGTAGTTATTAACAAGAAACGTTGTCGCTTTGTCCCCCATCGTCACCGCGGAAAATCTCGAGTAATCATTCAAATACGAATGCACTGCTCACATTTCTGGCATATCTTAGTCTTTTCTTTTCCCTTTTACTCCCATAACTCGCGCGAGCCGGGAGCTGAGTTGCTGTGCTGCTATGATGGACGCTCTTAATAGCAATTTGCTGTACAGTATTAATGTTTATTCTATTTTTGTATTGATAATATTTATCAAAAGTGACAGCTACATCCGCATGTCGTATGACCTGTAGGGCCCGTTCATTAGGCGAGCATAGGTGGTCGCCTAGGGTGGAAAGATCCCGGGGGAGAATTCCAACAGCATGTCATATTTTTTATGTTAAAAAAAATTAAGTTAAATAAGTTAATAATCATTTCTAAATAAAGATTGGTTAGCAACAATCACGTTTATGGATTTATGATATTCCGGGCCACTTTGTCAGGCAAATCACTTAAATATTTAATTAAAAGCTTCCAAAATTATTGAGAGGAAATTAAGAAGGGATCATATTTTGTCACGCATTGATTAAGGGGTGAGTAGTGTAATGTATTGATTTGGATTAATCTAAATTATGTAAAAAGTCATGGATGAAGGAAATTTTTCTTTAAAGTAATATAGGTAGAGTATCCTTTTAAGATTCATCCATGAACAAACACGCGTTTCTCAGAATGAAGTGAAAAGGACTTCACCCCTAAAATATTTTTTTTATACCTTCTTTCCTGGTAAAAGAGTAACTGCGTCAATTCCTGTTGAAGGGAGGAGGTTCATAATATTTGGCAGAACACGCCATTTCTTTATACCAATAAGAAGCTAGCCCTCACAAAATGTGTCGCCAGGACTCTGTCTATTGGTTAGTTTTTACTTTGTTGACCAAGGGAGAAAATGCAAGGGGTATGTCATATATAGACCATAGTGCGTATGTTTATATACAGAATAGCAATAGCAATTGACGACGACGACGATGAGGAGGACGATCTCCGGGACCTCGCTCACGCACGAGTCAGTCACAGTCCAACACATTATAATATAAGTCACTTCAATATCACAAGTGTGCAGTGATAA